>NIUQ01002444.1:0-22518 GCA_002796945.1 Plectus sambesii
GAAGATTTGCAAACACAATGTGGAATGACACGTAATAAATTGCTGCTCTCTTGTGATCGCTTCACTTTTGCAGGCAATCGTGACGGCGTACTCGTGTATGTCCGCTTCGGCGATGTCGATTGGCGCTCCAATCGTCTTGGTGGCAGCGCTTTGGCGCAGTGCTACAAGCAAGTCGGCGATAACGCCGCGGATCTTGATTCTCCGGAGACGTTCGTCAGCGCATTCTCCGTCCTTCAGTCGTTAATAAAGGGTAAGTCTGTGTAATCGGAGTATCGCAGCGAGTATCACATAAAATTATAGTTAAAATAATGATGCTCGGCTATAATTCTGTTCTGCTTAATTATTTCTGAATGTTATCAAACAAAATGAGTGAATTGGAATAGTGGATCATAAATGCGCGAATGAATACGACTGCTTGCCTCAATTGTTCGCTTTAGACGATATGATACTGGCCGGTCACGATGTGAGCGACGGTGGTCTGGTGACGTGCCTGTTGGAAATGGCTTTCGCTGGCAATCGTTCAATCAACGTCGACATGCACTTTGAATCTGGTGAGCAAGAAACGCTTTAACGGTTGCTTACGAGTATATCTTTGAGCGACCAAAGTAATTTCTAAGTAGCTTTATTAATACCTACATAACTATCACTCTATGTTTATAGTATTTGCTTGTGAAGTTCTTTTGAAATGCCATAGACTAAAAAATTGCAGAGTGCGCAGTATTTAAATTTGAGGTAATTAATATCGTGGTGATAATTTTTCTAGTTCTCTGTCTCAAAAAAGTATTAAATTCCTATTCGAATAATTCGGAACAGTGATCGATTATATGTTTATCAAGTCTTTTTATTGAGCACAGTGCTTTCAGCTGCCTCACCTGTTGACGTTCTTTTCGCCGAAGAGCTCGGTGTCGTCGTCGAATTGAAGTCGGAAAATGTCGACTCGTGTCTGAAGCGGTTCGATGATCGCCAAGTGTTCGCTTCTCGAATCGGAACATCTGGCATCGCAATCGGCCCCGACGCAGAAGTATGTATATTTTTATGTTTGTTATTGTTCCGTTGCATTTACACCTGAAAAGCTCTGTTTTTTAGAATTTTTTAGAACGATGCTAAATGTAGTTGTCCATGCGATTGTGAGTGAAAAAGGAAATTTTATGCTAATATCTGTTAGTGAAGATTCAAAAGCAGCAGGTCAGCTGGAAACAATGAAACTATGGATTCAAAATTGATTACGTTATATCCTTATTCCACTCTCGTTAAACACGCCGCTCGGTACTGCTGGTATATTGACCATGACTCTAATTTAAGGTGAAAATCGCGTTGAACAACACAGTGGTGCTTGACGGCTCGCTCGTTTACTGGCGCTCGGTGTGGGAGGAGACGAGCTACCGTCTCGAGCTACGCCAGACGAACCCCGAGTGCGCCGAGCAGGAGCAGCAGTTCCTCAGGTCGGCGAGTCAGCTGCCTTGGACGATCGCATTCGAGTACGGCAAGTCTGCAACGAATGGTCGTTCAACCAACGGTCACAACCCCACCAACGGCCATAGCGTTACCAATGGCCATAACACCAACAACGGCAATAACGCCACCAATGGTCACGCTACTAACGGGAATGGCGCTATCCACAGCCATACGATTGATGGTAATTTTTGGCGCTTATACGCTTATTTTTATTTTCCTGTTGGTTATTTTGGTTAATTCTGTTCCTCGCCAAAGCGATCAAAAAGTGTTGAGTTTAGCCGCGCGTCCACTGGTGGCCATTATCCGCGAAGAAGGCAGCAATGGCGATCGAGAGATGGCGGCCGCCTTCCACATGGCCGGCTTCGAATCGTGGGACGTGACGATGAGCGACTTGCTTGCCGGCGCCGTCGATCTGAACCGTTTCCGCGGTATCGCCTTCGTCGGCGGCTTCTCATATGGCGATGTACTCGGGTCGGCAAAGGGTCAGTTTCTTTTTCATTGACATTTTTTATTGGAATTTTTTTGTTGTTTTTATTTGTCGAAGTTCGCGATAGACATCGATTGTATACATTTTAGGCAGTCATAATTCGCAATGAATTTTGGATACTTATCAGTATCGATACATCAATTGGTCAATTTTCCGTTACTACGTACTTTATTTTAGTATTTGAATCTGACGGTGCACAGACCGCGCCGTCAGTCAATAAATACAAATTATTTGAAATTACTTATTTCAATTAATATCGCATTGATGTTCAGGTTGGGCTAGCGCGATCAAGTTTCATCCGGCCGTCGCAAAGATGTTCGAAGATTTCCGCCGGCGATCTGACACGTTCTCTTTCGGCGTCTGCAACGGATGTCAGCTAATGGCGCTGCTCGGATGGGTCGGAAATGTCAATGGTGAGTAAGCTGTGAACGAGGGGAAGGGTGAAAATAATCTTACATAGGTCTGAATAGCTCAGTTTTGCTTTCTGATTAAACTAAATGCATTATGATATGTCGCCAGAGTACTCAATCACGCTTTATATGT
This sequence comes from Plectus sambesii, assembly GCA_002796945.1. Taxonomy (NCBI): domain Eukaryota; kingdom Metazoa; phylum Nematoda; class Chromadorea; order Plectida; family Plectidae; genus Plectus; species Plectus sambesii. The sequence continues at coordinate 2,486 of NIUQ01002444.1, forward strand.
GACACAGCTTTGTGTTTCAGAAGACCCTTCTGCAGAGCCGAAGGCGACCGTGCTGCTTGATCACAACGACTGCGGCCGGTTCCAGTCCTACTTCAGGTTTGTTAGCAATATTCGATGATTGAAATTAGAATGTCTGCTTTCAGTTCGGTCCGCGTCGTCGACTCGCCTGCGATTATGCTGCGAGGCATGAGCGACTCTGTCATTGGCGTTTGGTCGTCTCACGGCGAAGGTCTGCACATTTATCTTTGATTTGTCCCTTTTACTTCAGTTAACTTCCTTATTCATGAACTTTATGCGTACGCGGTATCGTCGCTCAGGCCGTTGCGCAGAAATCTTAGGTCAAAGTTGAGTGTTTAAACCAATATTTCAACTAAAAATGACTGAAAAACGTTCCGTTTTTATCAGCAGCAACCGCTTTGCAATTTATTGGACTTTATACTGACACCGTAGCGTGTGTTGCAAATGACGATCGGTTGTGATTTCAGGCAAATTCACCTTCAGCGACGGGGGTGTGCTCGACTCGCTCGAGCGTCAGCAGTTGGCGCCGCTTCGATTCGTCGATGAAAACGGCAAGACCGCCACCACTTACCCGATGAATCCCAACGGCAGCGAGCGCGGCGTGGCGGCGTTGTGCTCGGCCGACGGTCGCCATCTCGCCATGATGCCCCATCCCGACCGCAGCTTCCTCAGTTGGCAGTGGCCCTATTGGCCCGCCAACTGGCCTAAGGCCAACGATCACCGCGCTCCCTGGATGAAACTCTTTGACAATGCGTATCACTGGGTCATGCATAACTCTTAAATGGACGACTTTCAATTGCTTCCATAGTTTCACACTTTTCCTTTTCACTGTCGCTTTCGTGGGTTCTTTACACATTTCAGTATTTCGCTTTGGTGAAGGATACGGTTATCTGAGGTTCTGATACGTTCAACAATCTAATTGCAACTTCATAAGGTCATCAACTGTTCGTTTGTGTTCATTGTTGAGTTTCTCGATCTTGTCGTGCCTTGATATTTGATCGACGTTTACACCGATTTTCTCGTTGTTTCTGCTGAAAAACAGTGCTACTGATGACAAAGAATTGCACGCCTTAACTTTGACGCAAAATTATGCTCGCTATTTTTTTGAATAAAATTTTGCTCGATAATTCGTTGCTTTTGCCACCTGCCAACTGTGTCGCAGCGGAGGGGTTGTATTCTCAATTTATCGTGATCGCTCTTTTGAATTTTACGCCAAATTTAGTCTTAAAACGAACAAAAAGCGTTTCGCGCCAGAGCAGTACGGTAGTGACTGCATCAATTAGCCGACTGTTGCTGGGCTAACGTAGGCGGCCGCGAAGGAGGTTGCGAACCCGACACGGAACAATATTGCCGTTCGAACCTTTCGTTCGTCATGCTGGATGGCACATGACGACGTTCGCGTCAATCGTCCACCCTCTGCCGGTAATCAGGTGGTGCGCGCCGCCTCGCGGAACGGAAATAAACGACGTGTCCGAAGAAAATTAGCACCTTGCCGGACAAAGCAATAGCGAACAGCGTTAGCAGCGAGCGGCCGGCACCGATGCCCCCCTCCTGTCGCCGTCTTCTACCGCATACTGTACTCTCTCTGCGTCGGCTTTATGGATTTCGCTTTGTATTCGTCGATTTCTGCACTCGCGTCAAAAACGGCCAAAGGTCTTGCGTCTGAGCACAGGTTAGTACATTTTTGCATGCTGTGCACAGTCTATGCCGAAGAATTCAACCATCAGTGAGTACTGCATTGACCTGGCGGGCTCTGAAGACGAATTTTTAAATAGACTTGACCCTAACTGATATGTGGAACTCATTCCAATATAGTTTGAAGTAGGTATATGAGCAATTTGCACTTAATATCATCGATAAATTAATTAAAATTGCACAAATCACTCTCATGTATCTGTTGCGTTAACCGATCTTCTCAAACCAAGCCGAACCTATGTCTTTGATTATCGACTCTGCGAGATCCTTCGTGAATTGTGCAACGTTAAATATCGATAATGCTTACATGCACAAAAGTGCAGGTGATTGCTATGCGCTATTTTTCAATCATTATGAGCTCTGCATGATATTATGGCAATACCATAATTTGATAATTGCGGAAATTGATTCTGCGACGTCCTCACATACTTGTCATAGTGTTGCGAATAGACTAAAACCGATGTGAATCTTCCTCGAAAGCCATACGATTATTCATGCAGAAATCAATGGCACGAACATATTGGAAAATATTATTAATTGTGGGTGAAACTTGTTACACAATTATCAAGAGTGCATAGTCGATTCATTTCATTAACATATATTTGGCGTTTAATATGAAGTAGCTTTGATAGCTGGAGGATGAGGAAGGGGAAAGGATGACCAGTCGAGCTCGGGTCAACATGGAGCTGTCGCGCGATGCTGCGATGAGCGATAATTTTCCTGCGGACCGAGGCGCGATCCTGAATTATGGCGCGAAAATTGTCCAATTTTCGGTACATCCACGGCAAATGTGATGAATTATTTAAAATTGCTGTGATTACCGTAATTATCAGATGAGCACATCGATGAGATCGGGTTGATGCAATGCAACCCTCTCTCGGCAGTCCTGACGGCCATCGCGTTTGTGTATGCGAGTAGGTGTGTGCGTCGTGATCGTCTGCTTCTGGGCGGTGGATGTGTCCTGTTAGTTGACAGTTCGGTCTTTGTCTGCCTTTTCGCCGGTGCAAATCGCCTCTCCCACATTCGCTCAACAACGACCAACTTTGCACAATATGCGCGCCAGTTGCTGCGTGGCGCCGGCCTCGTCGACTGCCGTGGGAGGGAGATGGCTCGTTTTTGAGAGTGACGGTGAGGTGAGTCGAGTGTGTGTCAAGGTTGGGAGCGCTGTCCCGGGGTAACGATTGCTTCGGCGTCAACTAACTCGAATATGTTCATAATGTGGACACGTTTTCAAATAGCGACCCGATCGACCATTTTATCTCTAGAACGAGCCAATATCGTTAGCAATTAAATCGGCGGTACCCGAAAAAGTGCCAATCAACTCGATACAAAAGGTTTCTGCATTATCGGCGTTCATTTCTGCGCTAAATTGAAGAATGCAGCTCAGATTGACGGGATGTGCACTTATCCGTGTTCCGCTGTATTTTTTTGCCCCTTTAAATAGAAAGCAGCGTACAGTAGTTTGAACTTTCTTTTGAGAAATTTTCAAGTCTTTTGCAAAGCGACAAAACATTGCTATAATCTAATTGACATAAGTGTCTCAACTCATCTAGTGAGTATGTTGCGAATGCCGTGAAGTGGTGATGGACTATAGTTGAGGACTGGACGTCGGTTAGAATTCATACGGTAGTTTTACGAGCATCACTAATCCAGTTTCTACCCGCTCCTTTCTTCTCTTACAGATATTACATACACTGAGCAATCTGTAGGGAACTGAGCAACTACATATCTCATGTTTGCGAGTTAATATGCACAACAGATCAACTATTATTATATTGGGGGATGAGTGAGTGTGTGTGTGTTTGTGCTTAGATGGACCCCCTATTGCGCTTGGACGGGCGCAAGTGGGAGGTAGATGCGACTACTCGATCGGACAGCGAGAGCGCGTGGTTGTCTTTGTGCGGGCGGAGGGGCGCAACTGGTTGGAGCGACGGGGCGCCTTGTCGAGGGGATGAGCGTGTCCCATCTTTTCTTTTCTTCGGCGCGCGCGCGACATCGTCCGCTCGAGTCGACGAGTCGCGCGTGCGCCACTGTATCTTCATGAGCGCTTTGTCCTCCCGGGACAGCCGCATCGGCGCATTGTGTCCGCACTGCATGCATGCCAGTCAGTTCGTTGTCGGTTCGACGCGCTCATCGCTGTCGACGCACAGAGTGAGGGAGAGAGGGATGCGCGGGGGCGCGCAACGGTATAGCGTCGGCGGCGGCCACTGAGTCGCTTTTGTGCCGCGGCCGAACGACGATAGAACGAACCGGCCATCGGCGGTCGGTAAACGCGCAGGCATCGCATTGTCCGATCGTCCCGCAAAAACAGCGCGCCAAAACAGCGCCTGCACCATCGACCCTTCTACCGCTTTCTCTGCGCGGTCGGGTCAGCGTCGTCGTTACCGCCTTCTTCCTCGTCGTCGTGGGAATAGAGACCGATCCCAATAACCACGACGGCGGCGGCGGCGGCGGAAGAGGTGTGCCAAAAGAAGGACATTGCCGGCGATCGACCTACGGGGTGAGTGTGGACTGTCAAGTGTCGATGGGTGTGAGAACTGGTGCGCAACCGACAATCAACTCTTCTCGCGCCCAATACGACCGTCCTGTCGGCGACTGTGGACGACGACGACGACGGGCGACGGCAAGGCCGGGCGTCTTGGGCGGCGACGGAATATTACGGTAGCGGCGCGAGGCGGCGAGTAATTGCTTCAGCGCATGCTCGGCGCGCACGCTGAAAGCGGCCGTTCATGATCGAGTCGCCGCCGGCGCGTTTCCTTCTCCATGCGAGCCGGCCGGATAATTGCAGGGAGCGAGCGATTATCGCCCGCCGTCCGGCGCGGACAGCCTCAGCTTGATCTATGTCGCGCGACTCCTGGCCTTTCAATCGCCGCCGGACAATTAGCTAGCAGTGCGTCGACGACGACGCGCGCGAAATTGATCGAGCCGACGCACACTTGCCGACCCGTCGCGCGCAATCGCCTTTTCTTAACGCCGGTGGGCTACCGTATGCTGCTGCTCTTTGCGGCGCGATTCGAATATGGCAATAGATGTTAGCCGACTGTGTTCCCCGCTTCTTTTGCTCCTTTTCAATCGTCTCTCTCCAATTCCACCTATTCTCTCTATGGAGAAAAATGGTCCATTTGCGATTGCATCCTTTATTGTGAATTTCGTGTTCAAAGCGAGTACCTTTTGCGACAAATATCAGCGGTTTTGGTAGAATTCGCGGTAGCCAGAAAGTGTATGTGTGCGCGTGTGTGCAATGCCGATTGTCGTATGTTTGTTTGTGAATGAGGCTGTAGTTGACCGTAGTCGATGGGCGCTGAGGATCTTGTTGAGAGGAGTGAAGGGGTAGTGTGGAGCATTCTGAAGAACCGCTGAGCGCCGATCCCCGCGGCGTCCCTGGCGCGCGCTTCCGGAGCGGCCGACCCCAGAACGACATGTGTATTCAAACAAAAGTGAAGCACCGCGGGACAATGCCATCAGTCGCGCCCAGCCGTTCGAGCACAATGCCGATAATAGAGTCGTCGGCGCGTGGCCGGCCGAGCGGCAGGTGAGCGGGCGCTCCGCTTTCCGCCGGCCCCCTCCCAGCCTTTCTTCCGTCGCGCCGCCGTCCCCTACCGCTAGCCCTGCCCCTCCCTCCCCCGTCGCGCTGCTGGCCCGTGTATGGCCCACATTCGAGACACCGGCGTGTTCGGCGCACAACGCCATACACCCCGTCGAAGCTGCTCGACCGTGCAATCAAATCCAGTTATACATCGGCCGCTGTGCATCTCGCCCCAGCTATATGCAGTCGTCGCCGTCGTCGTGGGAAGGGATGATGTTTTCGTCGACTGAACGGCAATGAGACACGCTTGTTGCTCTGTCATGGCTCGCTGGAATCAGAAGATGATTCAAACTCTGTCCCCCGATTAGCCCTTTTGCTCTGAATCATCCACGCTAAACACGTTAGATAGACTTCATCTGTTCGTGAGCGCACTCACAGTTGAAATCGGCAGTTGAAAGCGTGCGGTTAGAATGGAGGCGCAGCCGATTGGAACGGGGGGCGCAGGCGGGGTCGGCTACGGTAGGGGCGGCGGCGAAGCAACCGTGTTGCAAGGCGCGCATCCGGCCTCGACGACGCGGTCAGCCGACAACGGCGGCTGCGACGGCGACGGCGGCGGCGGCGTTCTTTTGCGGCCGTGAGAGACGAACGAACAATCGAACAAGTCGTCGTCGCGGGCCGGCGGGCATGAGAACCGACTCGGTCATAAGGTAAACACACGCGAACGCGATCGACTGCCGCAAGGTCGTCGCCGGCGGCCCGAGGCTGCGTCCTTCTTCTTGCCCGCCTCCGCCTTTCAGCGCCTTTTCAATCGTCGCCCCACCCCGTCGGCGGCGCCGCTCTCTTTCCGTCAATCTGCCCAAGCCAGCCGGCGTTCATCCGCGCCCACTCGCCACCGTAGCGAATACCGTAGGCGATGCGCGCGCTCTCTCTCTCTCTCTGTTTGCTCACAGCGCGGCGCACTTATTCTCTCAAGTAGTGTCGACAAGGATCCTCTATAGAGCGTAATCCGATTGGTAAATCCCTTTGGTAAACGATCCAAATAGGGCGGCGCGTTGGACGAGTAGCTTTGATGAAACGGGAGGCATTCGTAATTGAACGATGCGCGCTTGACTTCGGACCGACGTTGACGAATTGGAAAGGGCATTTTTGAGTTTTCTCAAAGCTCAAAAAAGTGACAGGAATCGACGAATAAGTTGCTCTTGAATGGTGAAAAATATGAGCGCCAGCGTTGGGGAAAGGCTGGGATGGGGGGAGGGGATTGGTTAACTCGCGGATTGCGACGAGTCGATGAGCACACCGCCGGACAGGAGGCGAGACGACAATGATTGTAGCGCGACGGCGGCGCACAGCCGATCAGGTTCGGGTGCGACGACGGGGATTCGAAGCGAAATTAGTGGCAATCACCTGCTAATGATACCGTAATTTCGTCAATTACGCACACTTTGAGCGGGCCTCGACCGGGGCGGTCGAGGGCGCTCGTAATTACGGGCCATGCGGGATTGAAGATGAAAATTATGTGTCATTTTGCGGCAATTTACCCGCAATCAAGGGGAATTTTCGGCTAGCTGAATTATTCAAGGCCCACTCTCCACTCGGTTCGTCACTCGCACTGTCGCCTTCGTCGCAGTCGTAGGCGATCGCCCGCAGATCGGTCGCTTTCCCCTCAAAACATTCCCTGTCGAATATCCCTCTTTTCGCCTGTGTATCCACCTTCCATTGGCAATGACAACGATGACGATTACTTCGGTGAGCGAGTTGGACGTACGATTCTTTGACAGCGGCTAGTGGTATTATCGTCCGATAAATCTCTCACTCCCTCTATCTGGTCCCCCGCTCTCGGCCAAACTTCCCGCCTTTTTTAATGTTTTGCGTGTGTCTTTTGGCAAAGATGGCGGGGGCGACGCGGTGTGCTTGAGTGAGTCCGTTCTTGGCCTGAAATGCGATCCTCCTCTGGCTGTGACAATGTGGCGACAATGCGGTCGGCTCGCCGCCGACCGAGTCCGAGCCGCAAATGACGGGGTTGGGCGGCGGCCGCCCGTTGTTGCATATTGCTCGCTCGAGCGCGTCTCCGTTGTCGCTCCTGTCGCTCCTCTCGCTGCGTCTTTCACTTTCACTTGCGGCCACACCGCGATCTTCCTTCTCGGCCGGCGATGAGACGATGATCCGAGATAGCGATCTCCGTCGTGCGGTCGTCGGACGCGCCGTCGTTTTTCGCCCCCGGCGGCGACGATGAAGAGGGTGAGGTTGGGAGGAGGATAGACGCTCCGAGTGGGTCGTTCAAACGGTCGATAGTCGTCGTCATCCGCCCCGTTGCCGCCCGCTCTCCACTCGACTTTCTTTTGTATTTCGGTTTATGCGCGCCGTTTACGAGACGGTGTCGACGACCAACGAGCGCGTCTTCATTATGGTCGCGGTAATCGGCGCCCTGGCTGTCGACGTTTAAGAAGGGTTTTTATTCGGTCCGTCGATGGCGGCGACAGTTGGCCGCGCGAACGAGTGTGACGGTCGTCGAACTGTCAAAGTGCGGCCAATAAGTCTCCTGGCAGAAAGGAGCGCGGTGATACAACCGTCGACGGCGGCGTCGACGCGGGCGTGCTCAAAGGCGCCGCCGACGTCGTAAGGGAACGGTCAGAAAAACGACGCCGGCGCGCTTGACGACTTTTTGGCACAGACGACGAGTAGAGGAGTCAACGGAGAGGGGAGCAGTGAAGTGCCGCGCGTCGCCTGTCGCCGACGCCTGACGACCAGGTGTGCGACAAGTTCTCTCTCTCTCTCTCTGCGCAGCTCTCTCGGGTCGGAGACGTTTTTCCGACGCCAAAATTGCCCGAACGGCGCTCGTTAGTTATAAATCTGATTACCTGTGAGAAAAGACGCCGCCGCCGCCACCGCGATCGGCGATCCGCGACGTCGGCACGACGATTAAATGATTGCCGCAGTGTTCCCTCTCGGCCTATTCGTGCTCAGTCACCTCTCTCTCTCTATCGCTCACTCTCATCTCGTTATTGTTTTTGATAACATGTGGCGACTAAACAAATTATTTCCGTTGCCGGCTATTCAGTCGGGAACGGCGCGCGAGCTTATAGTTTCTTTCTAGTCTGGACTGCTGTAGACTATCGTATGCTTTCTGACTGGGTCGACGACGCCCGTTTGCGCGACTTGCTATTTATTTGCCTGTTAAAATGTTGGGCTAAATGAGAGTGAATATAGTGGAAGGGGCGGAAATTTGTGCACTCCTGGGCGTAGACGACCGGGAGCGGCGGCAATGATGGAGGCTGTCAACGGGCCGTCTCAATGACACGATGAGTCCATGTCGTTATTCTTTATGACCGAGGAATGCGATTGTGACCGACGCCAGCCAGTCGGCGCGCCCGCAGCGTCCCATTGTCGGCTAAGAGTGGATTATTTATCGGCGCATGTGTCCGCTACCAGAGGAGAGCGGCCGGGGGGCGGGCGGTCACAAGGGCCGATGCCGGTGCGGCGACACGGTGGCGACCGCGGGCACCGGGCGGACGGCGCGGTCGGAGTCGCCGAGCCCGCGAGACGACTCATTGTGGTCGCGACGACGGCTGCGCGGCGCCGACCAATCAACGCGAGCGCGAGGCGGTGGGCGGGGCTTGTATCGCGGCGGTTCGCCGCCGGTCGCCGCCGAGCGAGCCGTAATTAGGCGACGACGCAAACTGTTCGACTGCGGGCTGCTGCATGCGATCGCGATGTTCGGCCGTTCTATCGGCCGTTCTATCGCCGTCGTCGCACGCGTCAGTCCCGATCGTGTCTTGATTGTCTGAGCGACAAGTTTTCCCTTTTCCTCTTGCCTGGTGGCCTTGACAATAGCGCCCCGGCTTGTTTAGTGAGATCAATTTAGACCGCTCTATCATGCTAGTTGATGGTTAGAGTTGGGGCGGGTTGTTATTGCCGAGTACAAAATAAGGCTGATTCGATAAGGACGATCGTACTAGGCTGCTGCCGTTTGTTGATTGCGATTAATTCANCCATAGTCGGAAGAGAGAGATAATTTGGCGCAAAAATGCGCCGTTAATTTGATAATTGCGCCGCAGAAAGCGTAATCATCGGACGATACGGTAATTACGCGCCCCTCTGCAGTACAGCGGCGCACTCTGGAGAGATAAGTGGTGTTGTACACTATACTAGCGACTAATAGGCGATAAACGAGTGTTGATTCTTCTTCATTCGATATTCATTCGACGTTCAATGCGAGCCGAAAATCAATACGATTATATTTCACACATCGGCTACCGTAATGAAGGTTCATACTGGGCGCACAATTCCTTATAATAGTCATTCAGCATTAACACGTTTATTATATGCGGGATTTGTGTTCCGATAGAGAGTGAATACAGACTGAGATCAGTTTCAGAGCATACGACGAAGATTATTGAAGGCGGCGAGGTGCGAATAAATGGCAAAGGAAAGAAGATTCGCAAGCCGCGCACAATCTACTCGAGTCTGCAGCTGCAGGCGCTGAACAAGCGCTTCCAACGGACACAATACCTCGCGCTGCCCGAGCGCGCCGAGCTGGCCGCTAGTCTCGGCCTCACGCAGACTCAGGTATGCCTTTCGCGCTTTTCTCCTCCATTTATGTGCTCATTTATATTGAGTCCACTCCCCCCCCTGGGCCTGCTTGAACGCAGCGCCGCCACGCCGTTGGGCGGGTCTCCATACTTATGAGGCGAGCCGCGAGAGCGCGTGCGGACAGTTGAGAAGTTGAGGCCGTATCGGAAGTCTTTGTTCGTCTTGGTCGCTACGGGTCCCCCCAGCGAATGCTAAACTAAAATCAATTTTCTCTGCATGCGAGCTGCCGGTGCGCACGAAGCCGAAAGTCACCTTTTATCGTAGCTGTCGAACGATTAAATAGTGGATTTTCGCGCGAGCAAAATGCGAGTGTACGGTGTTGTCGCTACTGTTGTGGCTGATTGCTTAGCATCGCGTGCTAGTTGACGACGATGCTTGTGGCTGTGCGCTTTTCGACGGGTGGCCGGCGGGCGTGCCGATCGCCGCCCCCGAATAGCGGAAGCCGATATCGGAAGTCGCCCATCTACCTGTCGGTGCGCGCGATCGATCAGTAGACGCGCGGGTGGTGAGTCGACGATATAGGCTCTGATACTATCTTCTCTGTGCGCACGATTAGAGCAGTTGCGGTTGAAACGACGCCCAGCGCATTCGATGGCAGGGGGGAGGGGCTGGTTCGAATGACTGACATCCCAACATATAGGAACGGACTCGAATCTGTGAACTATGGCTGGAACAGCGTTTTGACGAAGGATTGATGGATTCAGTTGATTTCGGTTGGCTGATATCCGATGCTTTGTCCATATGGACGAATCGCGCGGTCAAAACATGTGCTTGCTAAAAAGTATTGTTGCGCGATACAAATCCGCTTTGTGTCCTTAAAACGAGCCGAAGAGAGGCTGACCGATGATACAATCTGAATGGGATCTGCGTTGCGACTGCGACGACAGCCGGCGCGGCGAAGGAGGGGAGGGGACTGTCGCTTGTTCAGCGCAGTGCGGCCGTACAATGCGGCGGGCGGCCCGAGGGGCAGAGAACGATCGGCGGAACGACTTGTCAACAAGTTGTCGAGGGCGCGTAGATGGCGCGCGATTACCGTAGACGTCGTCGATCTCTCGATCGTTCGCTCCGCCGTCGCTCGGCGGTCGTCGCCGCCTCCCCTTCCCTTCGCCGACCGGCGCGCACGCGCAGTCCACGACGTAAACCCAGTTTCTCGGGCGACGGACGCCAATTGAGCCGCAGCCCCGAACGACTTCTTTGCGACACTCTTTCTTGCCCGGGTCCGCCGCGCGGCAACTGGCCGCCGCCACCGGCCGTGTCCCCCCGCCGTCGTCGTTGCCTCGCGCCCTCCAGCTATTCAAATACGGCCTCGTCGTCGTTTCGTCACCGCCCTATTTCCCTTTGCGCCATCTTCTCTCTTTCGTCTGGTCACCGGAAAGTACAGTACACTTTATGATTCTTTTTNGATATTCGCAATTTTTGCTCGCCGACTTTCTCGCCGCCATTCATTCATCAGACGTTCATTGTTGCTATGAAATCTTTAGCAAGAGGTGCGGGTTTAAACGCGTGCGATCTGTGAGCAGAGTTAAAATATCATTTTATCCATTGGCATAATAATTGGCATTCGTTTTCATATTGGGAATGTTTGTGCGTGCAGCAGCTGAATAATGGTTGTCATTCCGTAAAATGCTTTGATTGATCTTACGACGGTGATCTTGTGTTATGCTTTGTGCGTCATTTTATATATTAGATCCAATTGTTCTTACACTTGACGTAGATCACGGACGTCTGTCGACAGTCGTCCCTGTTTGTTCACACCAGTTTGACTTAACTGCTGCAGATGTTTAGTTTGTGTTTTTACCATATTTTGGGTCGTCGCTCTTGTGCACATTCGTCCGTTTGATGAAAACCAAATATATGCTCCTTGCTCGCGTGATCTGTCAGTACCGATCTACCGCCGCCGCTGCTGCTGCTGCTTGCCCTTATCCGTCTCCTTCTCATTTCTTCGTTCTTCGAGTCGAGGAGCCATTTATGTCTCCTTTTTCGTACCGAAACCTGACGATCTCTTTTTGGCTTAGGCAATAATACGCTGCTGCGGTTGTGGCAGTCAGTAGGAGCTGCTGGTGGTGATAAATAGTATCTATTTCCGAATCTGTAGTTGGGGTTGTTGCTTTCGCTTTGTTTGCCGTACAATCTGACCCGTGATATTACAGTCCAAACGGGCCGAACATCGCAGAGTATCGTCTCTTAAAGCTCTCTTGAAAGCTGAATGCAACGTATCATTTCATATTTACATAAAAGTGCTCCAATCCTTATCGATACCCTGCGACAGTTTGGTTCTAAAGGTTGACTTCCTGTCGACTCGCCGTTTAACGAATTTTTGTAATGCAATGACCGGCCGTCGTCCCTTGCCAGTTACTGTGAGCGATGTGTTGGTTTTCTCTTGCCACAGCAGCAGTGACTATCCGACAAATGTACAGTAACCTTTTGGTTGTGTGCGTGTGTGTACGTATCGAATGTGTGAGCGCGTTCGTCCGTGAGACTGTTTTCCGATCATAAAAGAGGCGGAATGAGCTGCCATTGTGATGAAGGGGTGCGACGCACTCTACGGCCACACCGACGGCTCATTAGGGCATAGAAGGCGACTTACGTGGCGACTGCCGCCTAATTGGCCGTCTTCAAGCCCCCATCTAATTGGACAAGGCGCGCATGGTTTAATTGACCGGATTTCAGCGGTCACCGGTGCGCAGGCGCAACCGATTGCGCCAAACATCGACTCGGAAGACACTGCTGCGCACATAGATGGGGGGAATATAATTCATTCCCTCCAAAATCTTGACCAGTCCACCAGCCTGGTTTGAAAAGAAATATGCACATTCTGCTGCTTACATATCTACCTCAGTCGAGAACACGCTGAGCAAAGAACGAATCAACGACGGTCATGGATTTATTTCGGACCAGCGAGTCTCGCTGCCTTTCTTTGATCGCCTTATCTCCATCTGCTTTAATACAGATAGTCTTCCACAGCAACCGATCACGGTATATCCAAATAGCATTCATCGTTGGTTGCAGCTGCTCACCAGTTAACGAGCATCATCGTTGCGGCGTCGAGGGATCGCCTGATCGTCCACACCCCGCAGTCGTCAAATGCAGCGAGACCTGTATGGGCGGTGCTGCCCAGAATTTGATCGATTGACGCGCCAGCAGCTGTTTTTTGGCTTCAGTCGTATGTGTCGACAGAGTGGCGCGGGCGGTTCGGACATTGCCTCGTTGAAGAGTCATTTGTCATGCGACAAACGACTGTTCGGTCGATGGGGCCGCGCTGTTCCGACGATTTCGCCGCCGGTTTCCCACAGAGGCGACTGACATGATGCGTCAGGTTGACAGGGATTTTTGCATCAACCGAATCGGGCGGTCTCCATCGATCATCAGTCATCCCGTTGGTCGGTCTCAACTCGTCGCTGCTTTCGTCGTTGTCGCCGATTCTGAATGCCGAATGCGGTATCATCTCGAAGGCCTAAAGATCGGTTGATGCAGGGAGGGGAAAACGGAAATAAACTCGATTCATACTTCGCTCCTCACCATGGTGCGCAGTCAAATTTGCATATTGAGATATGTATGGGGTTCTCATGCGCTATAGGTCCCGTTTTTTTGAACGTCCCAAAAGGTTGAATCAGATGCGTAAGAGTCAGTTTCCGTGAAGAGTTCTCGAAACTACAAACTGTACGCTCACTTTTGTTTATTGTCGCATCGCACTACACGAATAGCAGAAAGCAGCTCGCAGGAAGTAAAACCTAAGCCATGAGGAAATATGTCAGTGTTCATCATCATTAAGTATTTTCTGATTACACGTTGCTGGTTCGGTCGACAGAAGCAGCCGATGAGGATGACTCACGCAGCCGACTGCGCCTCTGAAAGAGTACAACAAAGGACCCAATGACGGGCAAAGTGCCAATTCCTCCCCCTATCCATTGCGTTCGTTTTCGCACACCCAAAAACTATTTGTCTGCTGGCCGGAAGAGTCGGTGGTGGGACAATGCTTTGCCGTGAGAAAGATATCGTGATACATGACTGGATAATGAGTGATTTGAGCTTCATTTCTCCTTTTTGCGCCGTCCCCTCGTTACAGCTTGATAGAATGCAAAAACAGCCACAGACATTATACAGTCTAAACCGGATAAGTGAAAAAATGTCCGTGCCCCGAACGTTTGCCCCTATATTTTGTACATGATATAAAACCAGATAAGTGCACATTTTGCAAGCCCCGTGTGCAACTTTTGCATATATATATATATATGACCAGATAAATGCACAAGGGCGTGACACCGCCTAAATGTCATTCAAAAATCTGCGCGTATTATGTATCGTGCATCGAAACAATGTCAAGCAAAGCGCCTTTCAACCTTGCTTACCTTGAAGCTTTGTTTAATGCCAGGGAACATTTCCTATCCCATTTTCACTTTAACAAGGACTCTTCCTATGTCAAAAAGGACACTTGCCCAATCAGATATATACTAAAATGCCCTTTTTATTTGAAAACATTCTCATTGCTTTGAAAAGTGTCCTTGTTAAATGGAAATGCTATATAACTAATCAAATGAGCCTATTTTAAGTATTTGAGCAAACTTCGAGCCAAAATGAGTGCATATGAGCAAAAACTGGATAAGGTACAAATCTCTCGTGCCTGGTCGATGTGCACTTATCCGGTTTTGACTGTATGCGAATACGAAAAATAGTGCGCTATAGTTTGAACGCTACTTTAAACAATTGGCGTCGAACTGCCGCACCAGCAGAAGCCGGCGGAATGATGTGATTGATTTGCTCGTCGATTGAAGAGCGCAGGTTGAGAAACAGCGGGCTGTGACACCGACTTTGCTGTCGTATAATTAGACGCAGAGTATCTTTACATAGCGACACTGTGACGCGCGAGGTTGAGGTGCGGATGGTTTTTCCGGCGCGCGCGGCAAAAATAAGGAATCCTGCACGTCTGACCCGGGACTGCCGAAGGCTGCGGCAGCTGGCGGCGGCTTCTATTACGCAGTCAGCTGTTTTGCAAAAATCGTCTTTCCTCAACGGCATCACTGGGCGAGGTCGTAAAGCACCGCCACTCCAGTCTAACACCGCCTTCCAGCCAGACAGCCTCTGTGCGGAGTGCTCAAAGGGCTGCCTCAAATCTATTCTCTCGATACTAACATAATAATCCCGCTCTAGCTTTTCCAGTCTAGACATGTTTCTTTTTCTCATAGTCTCATTTTTCTTTCATGATTTTGATTTTGTGCCTCATTATCCATCGAAACCACTGAAAAGAAAAGTTGCTTTGTTTGCGTTACGCCAAAAGCCCGCCAGGTTTCGTTCCTCGTAACTCTGAATTTTCGAAAATATTACAAAATCGCTTTGGAGCAATTGTGGTCAACTGATAAACTCATCTTGCAAATCAAATATTTAGGATCGTAGGTGTTTACATAACGTGTTACCGCTTTTCCAGCGCTAATGTGAAAAGTATGATAAGCGCGCATTTGATTACGGGAAACGAAAGAGGAAAGAACATGAATTATTTTCACTTAACGTGTGTTTTAGGTTGTTGGGATAGATAGTGCGATGGTCGGACCGGACAGCGAGGGCATCTGGTACCTCCTCTACCAGTTCTACCAGCTGGTCGTCCTGGTGGCGCTAGTTGGCTGCGGATTTGTCGCTTACCTTATTAGTACCCAATCGCCCAGGAAACAACCCATCGAAGAGGAACAAAAACCGGTTGAAGCAAATGTTCCCGAAGAGAAAGTAGCAGCGGTGGTTGACGCTCCAGCGCAAGTTGACGAGCCAGTCGACGCAATGGTGCGCAATCGCTCCGAAACTCTGCTGATGACCAAAGAGCTGCATGAAAAGATGGCGGAAGAGTTTCAAGCGCTGCACAAGGAACGGGAAAAGACAAAAAGCGTGAAAGCGCCAAAAAAGATAACGCCATCATTCGAAGCCGATGCAGATGACGAAGAGGAGGAAGAGGAGGAAGAGGAAGAGGAGTCTGAGGTTGTCGAGCCGGCGCCTACTCGCCGTCGGAGGATCATAGGCGAAGTGACCGTGCAAAAGGTCGTCTTGCCCACTCAATCTCAATATTCGGACAGTCAAATTACAGCTGCCCGTGAAATGATTCGCAGAAACATCGACCGGAAGTTAACTACCGGTGACGAGCAGCAAGAAGAGCCACAACTTTGACAGCGCCCCATCGAGTTGCTCATCCAAAGCCCCCGTACGTTTGCAATCCCGGACGGTGCGAGGATCTCAGGAGATTGGGGAAACATCCCGAAATTAACTTTGATCTTTCGCTATCCACATATTTCGAATAACTCATCGACGTCAGTAAAGCTCTTAAAGCATTCTTTGATATCTTTTTGTCGGGCCTCTGCCACTTCGCAATCCGGGATTGCGTAGGAAGCAATATCAGCAGGGCGATCGACGTTTTCAAATATGTAGGTGTACATTTTAAACAGCCTTTTCTCAAAATCTGTTCAAAGTTAAGCGCCGTCCGGGGTTGATGTGACACTGGTTGATTCAGTATTTGTCCTGTTGTGTTCCTACCGGTTTCTGTTCACCCCTTGTTTCATCCCGCTTCGCTTCCGTTTCACCCGACTAGTGATTCGCCTAACTTGTGCACTGTTCTTCGCCCATAACTGTCCGTATGTGAATGATACTGGAAAGAGTATATAAAGTCCGAAAGTCATTCCGCATATTCTGTCGCATCGTGGAGGATGTAGCAAGTCAAAATTCAGCTATCAGCTTTCACGCAGCCATCATTAAACGCTTATGACGCTTTCGCACTTGTGATTGTTGTAACTAGAGATTTCATTGATTCTAATGAATACTGTTTCACTAAAGCCTATATCTTGCCCACTAAGTCCAATCAATGAGAACGCTCAAATGAACTAATTTTAACTCACATGATTGAAAAGCGTGGGAGAGACTGGCAAATTTTCTGCTAGAATAAGTTTCTCTTGTTCGAAACAAGAACAAAAATAGGCAAATTAATATTCTTTGCTTAGGCTTATCTCTTTTGCTGCCAACTACTCTTAAACTTTTCGCAATCCGTAGATTAGAGAAACATTTCTTTCAAAAGTTTATCATTTTCCGATTCGAGACAAACTGAAGAGTGAAATGTTTGATCAGCTAGGCATAAGCTGCAAGATGTTGGCTCTAGGTGAACCAATTTTCAAAGGAATTGATTGAGCCGAATATTGCGTTAAGCTTCAAATCTTACGACACTTTAAAGTAACCTCAAATCGTAAAAACACGATGAGGAAGGTTACACAATCGATGATGTAGAATCTGAATTTCGCATTTCTTCTAGTCGAAATGAGCGTTAAATGATCGGTAAATGTGAGAAAAGATCATAGGAAGTAATCTTATTTCAATACGATATCTGAAATGGATTTGTATGTGTTCTTGATAATATCGGGCGCAAAATTCAAAAATATTATAAAAACTGTACAACTTGCAATAACCTGTGACCTTCGCCATCATCACATTTTCGTTCATATTTTCGAGCTTATTTCGAGAAGAAATTTAGATTCAACGTCATTGAACACATATTTTTAGGCCAGCTTGTTTTTTTGACTTGGCATCCCTTTTATTGGATCATCCTGTTCTCACTCATCTCGCTGTCCTCTGCAGTTTTTAATTTATCGATAAAACGTACAAGTGATGAGTTTGACAAATCTACGCCTTGATGAAATGCGACTGTTCATTATTGACACACATGTGCCCTTCAATCTAATAAACTCGCAAAATAATTACTCTCGTTTTCTCCGTACTGCGTCAAATATTTGAGCATATTTTCCGCAGCTCTCACCCAAGCTGCGAGCTCGGGCCTATTTCCTAAGATGAATTCTATAACTCTCAAGACTTGCGGTGCAGCCAATTATGAAACGAAAACAACTCGATCAGCGTGATAATAATGCAGCTGTAATAGGAAATACTTTAGGAAATAGGGCCCTTGCGATGCTTTGCGTAGTTCAATTGTGCAAGGTGCGCGATGATAAATTTGAACGACACGTAATTGAATGTATTCCGCGGAACTGCTTATATCCTGCGCATCAAATGCGAACAACGAAAGCCTACACGGTCCAATAAAAAACAATATAGCAACAAACATTTTCAATGGGTTTTTGCTCTGAAAACTAGTAACCGTCTCAAACGCAACCAGCACGTAAGTATACAGTAAAAGTGATCAATTTCACAAAAGTTGTGCGGCTGACGAATCGCCAGGCGATGACTTCTCGGTGCTCTTTCCAATGAGCTTTTTCTTTGGAGTGGTGGTAATGTTAACGTGACGCATTTCGCCGTTAAGCGCGGTCGAATGAGACGGCGCCAACCACCGGCCGAATATGAGCACCTCGATGTGCCTGAGCGGCTTTTCCAGCGCGACGTTCAGCGCAAATGAAATGCCATACGAAATCGCCGCTGTGGATATTGCGTAGTAGAGCTAAATATCGCACATTATGAATAGCTTTAAACATGTCCGTAGACGATACTGACAAACAGCTAAAATAACGACTGGTCGCTAATGTAAAATTTAACACTAATATGTTAAAAGTTTACCGTCGTCCAGTGCGAGCCATATACTGGTCGATGCATTGAAGCGTAGCTGAAGAGCATTACCAATCCTTGAACCAGGTAGGCGGTGTCGGTCAGCCTGCTCAGTGGAATCAACGGACGCCACGAAAGCAGTATATCGATCGGACCTAAATATAACACTGATCGATCGATTCAAGCAGGATTATGTTTTGAATTTTAGGCCATAGAGACGATTAAGGGTGACAATTCCATCGTCCCCCGTCCCCATCTATTTGGACGACTTACAACGCACATGGCGCCCTTGGTCTCGGCACGAAGTAAATTTTTCACGCAGCCTCAATATTAGATTGCTCGAAGAAGGCTAATACTGCTACGATCATGCTGAATACAGTTCCACTGGACATTGGAGTTAACGGAAAACTTAACGGGAAGGTTTTGCTCTTGATTGAAGTGGGCTAATTTCAATACGTGAATGCCTCAGATCTCGAGCCCCAGGTTTAGTGTATAAGGCAGAACCGTGCTTGTGGAATGTTTTATCATAACTAGGGAGAGATTCGAAGTGCGTTCGAGATATTTTTTACTTACCACCGTGTCCGTGAAAGCACATAAAGATGACGGCGCCAATAGCGATCGCCCATACTGTTCGATGAACAGCCGCGTAGATAGTGCGCACGACAGAAGGCAAAGATTCGCCGCTTGCGTAACCGTGCAGCCCGAAGATCACGCCGAACAACGCGATGCCCGCCAGAATCCATATGAGAATCACGATCGACTAAAGAAATGTTTATTTCGATGCTAAGACAGCAGCCCATCGCAGTGGAACAGACTAAAAGACCTATCAAAATAGTCTATAAGTCTCGAGCCTCGCCCTCACTCCCAAGTCGTTCCAAGTCCTTTATGCTTGGTCAGCATTAAGTTGCTCATGAATGTCTAGTGGTTGCTGACACAAAATGTCCCTTCGCCCTCTATCAGTTCCATAACATGATGCGGGAATACCGTTACATTAGGAGAATGAGAGAAAAGTAGTGAGACCTTGTTCAGTCGTAGCCGTCCGGATGTCTTCCTCAGTAGGTAACCGAGCAGAAGCCCGATGACGAAAGGCGACAAGCGCATCCACGGCTTCGTATAGATATCCTCCATAAAGCCGCCAATTTGGGCAGAGCTGAAAACACACATTTGTAGCAATCTTCAAGCCGCGATATCAAAGACAATGGTGGTAATCAATTTTGAAGTTTGAACCGGATGCTTTTGGTGTCAAACTTTAGAAGCTACAACAGTACCCCCACTGCCGAAAAATATCGCTCCCGCAAGATTTCTTTGCCAATGTGAGAAATATGTCAATCTTAGTTAAAATTAGACAATTTGTGTCATATGTATATGAGATTACAATGCAAGTGTAATTGTTATTAAATATTTAAGTATATTCATTGATCTTTTGGAATATTCTTCAACACTGGTGTGATAATCAATCAATTGAACTGACGTGGCTGGTACAACGGTGGTGAGAAGAGTGGGCACGTAGTTGTTTTCAGCGACGATGATGGCCTGGGCGAAAACGGACGCACCAACCAGCGTGAAGCCGATGATAATGCCAATGAACGGTGCAGAGTTTAGCAACAGCAGCAGTGGAGGTGTCAGCCAGAAGAATTGCATGTCATTCGCCAGGTACCAAGTCCATCCCATGCACTATAATATCGCATAA
>NIUQ01002445.1:0-22538 GCA_002796945.1 Plectus sambesii
TCGAACGCGTGCTTGAGGATTCGCACAGTCAGAAGCTTCTTGCCGTTGTTGCGGCCGTGCATCATCATGGACGAAGCGAGACGCTCGACGATCGGGCAGCCAGCCTTTCGGAAGCGCTTAACCTGGTAGCGTCCGGCGCTGTGAGGAAGGTACTTGGCATACTTGTCCTTCACGGCGATGTAATCCTAAACATCCCACCATCAATCAAAGGAAACACGTGGAAAAATAAAGGTGCAACTTACGACGAGGGAGATGTCAGAGACCTGAACCTCCTCCAACGACCACTTGTTGAAGAGCTTCACCTCAGGCAGATCGCTCTGGATCGCCGGCTCCTCCGCAACCACCTCCTGTCCCGCCCCTTCGGCATTCCAGTCCGCCATGTTTGCTGTGATGGTCTACCGGTTTGCACCACAAGCAACTAAAATTACCTATTAAGGTTTAACAAATTTTAGGGAACCGCGATAGTGTAATCACTAATATTTTTCTAGCTACCACGGGAAAAATTGAGGCGCAGCATAATAGGCTAGGCAGAGAACAATCAGTTGTTCCTAATAGTTTTACTTCAAATGGGAAAGCACACGAATATATATTAAAAGAACAACAAATAAAATAGATTCCTAAACTAACAAAGTTCGTGAAGTCACATCGTTCGACTCCACGTTCGCTTATACACTATGCCTGTGCACTATCGCACTACGGCCGATACTCAGCAAAGTATTTTACTCAAAATACTCGCTTATTCGATAAAATTTCTGAAAGGTTATAATTCTGAAAATGAGCTATAATTAATTCCGTCTGTTTCCAAACTTGTAAATAGCTGAAATAAATTATAATCCTTATTTTATTAAGATTATAGCAGTTTTGGACCCTGAAAGCCAAGTCGCAATGCTATAGAACGTCGTTTTCTATCTCAACTACGGTATTTAGTGTCACTACTGCATTCAACATTTTCGCTTCGAGATCATCGCGTTCGACGTCGTCAGAGTTTCCGTGCCAACGCCGCTGTAGCCTTGACGACGACGAATCAGCGAGCAACACGGTCGAACTTGTGGGCGGAGATTCCGGTCTGTTTGCTGAACACACGTTGCGACTGGCGCTGCGACCTCCCAAAATTCGTTCGCGACCGTTGGGCTGTTTGGTTTCGTCGGTTGTTGAAGCGTTGAACGGCGGTTGTTTTGCCTAGCACAATGAAGTTCGTCGTCGCTGCCGTCATTGGTAAGCTTCGTTGATGTATTTGAATGATTAGTAAGCCAAGGTGGTCAAGCGAATGTTGATTGTTACGCAGGATGTTGCTAATTGTATTAATGAGCAGTGAAGGCGGGGCTTTAATGCGACGTCATCGTAACAATTATACGTGCACAGTACTGAATGAATATCTTTCTAAGAATGTCTATTTCTTTGCAGCGTTGGCAACGTCGGCATGTGCCATGTACGATGGCTCGTCGGCCGTCGTCGAATTGACCGAGGCGAACTTCCAGACGCGCGTCATCAATGACGACGCGATCTGGGTGGTCGAGTTCTACGCGCCGTGGTGCGGTCACTGCAAGAGTCTGGTGCCTGAATACAATAAAGCCGCCGCCGCTCTGAAGGGGCTGGTGAAGGTTGGCGCCGTAGACATGACGCAACACCAGTCTGTGGGCGGTCCGTACAACATCAAAGGATTCCCGACGATTAAGATCTTCGGCGGCAACAAGAAAGCCCCAACCGACTTCCAAGGTACTGCTGAATAATTTCGAGTTATTTTTCCGTGACTAAGCGAACGTATTAGGCGCCCGCACCGCGCAAGGAATCGTCGATGCTGCCATTAACGAACTGAAGTCGACGGCGTCCTNGACGTGGGCCTTGGCCAAAGCGGCGGAGAACGTCCCGGCTCCGGAGATTAAGGAGGCCACGAGCACCGAAGTCCTCAAGAATGCCTGCGATGAGAAGCAGCTCTGTGTCGTCGCCGTCCTCCCCCACATTCTCGACTGCCAGTCCAAGTGCCGCAACGACTACATCCGCATTCTCAAGGATCTCGGCGAGAAGTTCCGCAAGAACATGTGGGGGTAAGTGCAGTATTCTTTTTTGTGGTTTTTGTTTTGGTGTGCTCTCTCAATGTGATCACTGACTGTCGCTTTATTTCAGATGGGTCTGGGCCGAGGCCGGTCAGCAGCCCGAACTCGAAGACGCCTTCGGCATCGGTGGTTTCGGCTACCCTGTAAGTCCCATTTATTCATTCCTCTCTTCCTTCTTTCCATTACCTCCTCTCTCTCTTCAGGCCATGGCCGCTCTCAACTCGCGTAAGATGAAGTTCGCCATTCTCAAGGGCCCCTTCAGCTACGATGGTATCAACGAATTCCTCCGCGACCTTTCCTATGGCAAAGGTCAGACCGCCCCCATCAAGGGCGCCGCTCTTCCTTCCCTCTCCGAGACCAAGCCGTGGGACGGCAAAGATGGACAGGTACGCATACAGTAACCCACTTTTTGTGCTAAGACAAACCCCCTTTTTCTTTAGCCACCAAAGGAAGAAGAAATTGATTTGAGCGACATCGATATGGATGACAGCAAGAAGGTCGAGTTGTGATTTAAATGCGAGTAGCTCTCTCTTCATCTGTGTTTGGTACATGGTATATTTATTGCTCCTTCGCTGATGATGATCAAGTGCCTCCTCTTTTTTAGTTATGATTTTACGTTCTGAAAGGGTCATTCAGCACTGTTGGTTTTTGACTGTTTCTAACACTGCTCGCTGTTGTTGTTGTCCGTTTTCGTGAGCACTTGCAACGAATAAGTCGATTCCTCTACGATGGTGTCGTACAAATGACGTCATATAAATGACTTTATTTCGCCATACATCTCTCTACTCTTTCATAGTCTGCGAGAAAGAAGGAGCAGTGATAGATTCGATCACTCGTTTTGGTGCCTCAGAACACGTTTTTGTCTCACCGACACATGACACACGCGGACGCGAAAGGTTAAAGCACCGAAGAGATATTAACGACAGCTTAAACAATATTCATCGGAAATACGCCGCAATGACATTTGGAATGAATGTGTGTAATAGCAAAAGTAGCAGCATTCAACAATAACTACTAGCAGAGAGAATAATAGAGAGACGCAATTAAGAGCAGCGAACCCTGCGATTGAGCCTCGTACCAGTTGATGTTGCACAACAACAACAACGAACGAATCAAAACGAGTGAGCACTCAACAACAACACCACAAT
Source organism: Plectus sambesii (assembly GCA_002796945.1). Lineage (NCBI taxonomy): Eukaryota > Metazoa > Nematoda > Chromadorea > Plectida > Plectidae > Plectus > Plectus sambesii. The sequence goes on from NIUQ01002445.1 coordinate 3,203, forward strand.
CCCGTCGCCTATTTCATATAGATGTTGCAATTTGGCTTACGACTATTGCAATTTCTGTCGTCCACGCCTAATCGTCATGTGGCGGCAGCAAATTCTTATGCATGGAGCAAAAAATTACTTATTTACAGACCGCACGAATATACCGTAGTATTTTTTGTGCGCTCCTGTAAATTACTGCCTTTTCGCCTCACACTTGAGAATTTGTTCGCACACACCGTTTGGGCGTGGACGTCATCACGATTGCGCAAAGTGGTAACGTTCGCGTGATAATTTTCAAACTTTCNTCGCCTCACACTTGAGAATTTGTTCGCACACACCGTTTGGGCGTGGACGTCATCACGATTGCGCAAAGTGGTAACGTTCGCGTGATAATTTTCAAACTTTCCCCGTTCATATCACAACCGATCAATTGCTGCCCGAATTTTTTAATAACAACGGCCGCAGTCACAACAGTTCTAAGAAATAGGCCCCTGGCGTGCTGAACGATGGAGGGACGCAGACTGACCTCAACGACGCTGGCGCTATGAACAACATCTGTACGTACACACAAAATTACAAACAACCATCAATCTACTACACAACGCGTGCGCTAGAACCTTCCGCAGAAAGCTCACACCCACTGGCTGGCGGTAGCACGCGACCGAGTGGCGATAGGGTTGTATTACGTCATCACGCGAGTGATGAGGCGATGACCGGCCGAGTGGTGCAGCTCGCTGTCGTTGGCCATAGCGCATGACTCCGCCTGCATCTTTATTAGCAGCTTTCGCTTGTTCACTGGCGGACCTAGACCGTTATTGTATTTTTTAGTTATTCGGTAAGGAGTGAAAAAGAATAATGGCGAGTGCGGCGTACCGACGAAGCTGAGCATAACGGGGAGTAAGATGAGCCCGTGTGCAGCGCCGATGATGACGATGCCGAGATACATACGGAAATAAAACACCTTGAAGATCTGCGAGTGCGCGAAGGCGAGCACGATAATGCCGCCAAATTTCGTGAGCGTTATCCCACTGAGCACCTACAAAGTGTCAATGTGAATGCGCCGTCCGCCAGCGATCCGTCCCCCATTCTCTTACTGTTGAGCCCATTGTTGCCAGCGCCTCCCTCGCCCGTTCCACTCTCGCCGGTTGAACACTCATCGCGAACGCTCTGACGATGTGCGAGCAGAACTCGACCGAAATACCGACCGCCTGCAACATCTGATTAGTCCGTTGCTATGACAAAAACGGCATCGCTACCATGACGAGGTTAACGAGCGAGATGGCGTTGAAGTCGATCGACCACCAGTACATGAGTCCGATCAGGTTGAGCAGAATAACAGCAATCGTGACGACGATCATCACGGCTGACCACGGATCCAGCCCTAGCAACACTGTCGTCACTATGAAGATTGCTGTTAGCGAAAGAATCAGCTGAATGATCGCATCAGGCACTATTGACAGGTATTGCTCGTAGAACACGTAGAAGATGCTGAAAAAAACTCGACGTCGCACGAGTGACAAGCGCTCGATTGGTCTGAAATACTTCTCGCATGCTTCTCATCACGCCATCCCTTTGCTCCTCCAACCTGTCGCCGAACAGAATGATCCGTTGCCGTGCAAACGGCAACATGGCGGCTCCCCTTGCGGTTGTAGCCAGTCCGTATAGTCGTCCAGCCAGTTCATGGCCGGGTGAGCAATGTATGATCTAGACGGAGCAAACTTTACACAACGACACGACAAGCAGCGACGTAAAGAACACGGCTCGATGGCGTCAGCAACTTTACTGTCGACGGCGCCGTTGAAGCACAAAGTAAACATAGGGAAATTACCGATTGCGCCATTTAGCGGCGTAAGCGATCTGCCCGCCCAGCGATTTCTGATCGCATCCGCTCTGATCGCAGACGGCGTTTTGCAGCAGCGGATTACTGTAGTCGTAGTTCCCTTTGATGACAAAGTAGACTGGGGGTCCGACGGATAAAAAGCGTTCCATGTTATTAAAGTGCGACAACACGTAGGAATCCTGCAACAAAGGGGAGGACTGGTAAGTCGATGCGACGCGAAAAGAGTCAACAAATTAACGACCTCAGGAACGGCCATTCTCTGGTCGAGTCCCAATTCAATCCGGTTGAGGACGGCGATCGAGCTGCACAGCCAGGCGAGAAACGTTAGAATCTGAAAGACGCGCTGATTGATTTGTAGCCCGCCAACAGTGCGATTGCACTTCCGCAATGTCATGTTTTTGCGATTTACGCCTAAGCGCATCGGACCAGACGGCAAAACAAGACCCGCCCGAAGGAAAAACGCGTCAAACAATATCCGCATGCGTACCACGCCGACGCGAGCGAACTTGGACAGCAACGCTGGCGCGTAGACTTTCTTGAACATGACGAAGAGATAGCCTTCGCTCTCGACAGTTTGAGGCGGAAGGCGAGCGCAGCAACAAATTTCCAATCTTCCGGCCTAGAAATTGCGCATTGAACCATTATCGCACCGGGGTTTGTGGGCAACTCGCTCTTACTTCCTGTCGCCGAATGTCCAGCGTAAAAAGTGCCAGGAAGCAGGTGATTTGAAAGAAGAAATCGAAAAAGATCGCCAGCGCGGCGTACAGAGAGAAAACTTTCACCGCCGGCATCGAAGATAGCGCTCCTAAAGAAAGAATATTACGTCACAAGAATATTTCCAATATGACGCACCGAGGAAGAAGCAGAAACATTCCGCCAAACTGCTCAGTAGCATGCTCGGAATGACTTCGCCGCTGATTCTTCCGATGCGCGTTTCCAAATCTTCCCCCGTATGCTTTTTGCCGCGCTGAAGAGGTCACAAGTTTATGCCGCCGTCCAGCAGCAGCAGTAAACGGCGCTTATTTATTTACCTGATACGCTTGTACGAAGATGAAAATATTGTCGACGCCAACCGCAAGCACGAGGAACGGCTGAACCTCGAGAATAATCATAGTAGCGGGTATGCCGTAGAACGCGTAAACGCCGATAGAACTCGTCACCGACAGCGCCACGATGAGCACGCCGGCGACGCCGAGCATCGCCTTTGAGTGCACGAGCAAAGAGCACAAGTTGTTGCCCGTTACTTGGTATTGGCCGAGCGCAAAAGCGATATAGCCGAACATGAACATGTAGCTAATCAGGATCGTGAACGCGTCCGATTTCGACTCGCGCTCTATCTCGTCCTGAATCGATCGTTCCGCGAAAAATGACACCGTCATGTTCGGGTGCGAAACGTTGCGCATGAAGTTGATGAATCTAAATTCTTTCAGTTTACGACGCCGTCACGATTGATCTCAGTGTTTCGCTTACTCAGTCTCCCATGCTTCTGCCAGCTTTTTGCTCTCCTTGTCCTTGTGGTTGTTGATGAGCAAAGTGATGACTAGACCATGAGCGCTCTTGTAGTCGTCGTCGGTGCCGTTGAAGTCTCCCAGCACGACGTATGGCTGAATCGGACCGCCGAAGGCCGCCAGGCAGCTCATTTGCAGCTTGGTGCGCACATCAAACGGATTTCTGAAAAATTTCAAATAATGTGCTTTGTTGCGGCTTTTTCGCGTTTGCAGCGACGAAGACGTACTCCATGCAAGCCAAGATGTGATCGAAATAGTCGTAGGTGTCAAAGAAGTCGGGATCTTCGTAAGTGGCATTGAGCTTGGACTCCTGGTTCTGGAAATAGTTGAGCAGCGACATGATAGTGCAATTTTTATTGTCCGGTGCCATTGGCTGGAAGCAAATATCGTGCAGCGTCACACGCTGTCCATCGTAGACGCTCTGCAGGTGCTCAATTTCTGTTTGAAGTCGCAATACCTGAGCAAACATAGCGAAATGATTAAACAATCGTCGCAAAGCGGAGAAGAAAAACCTACATCGCGCAGGAATTCTTTGTTGAACACCGGTCCGTAGTAGGCCGGTTCGTCGCTCATCGGGTCCAACCTGTTGACATGCGGCACCGCAGACTGATTCTTCGGGTAAACGATAAGCTGTTCAGTGCGGTAGAATGGCCTCAAATATCCGCATTGTATTTGTTGTCTATTGAAAACTAGCTTACGAGAAGTTCTCATCGAAGAAGTGCTTCTCTTGCCGCGCTCTGCTACCCGGCGACGACCACAGTTCGACGGGATCAGTCGTGAAGCGAACCATGAACAAGCCGCTCGTGCAGATAATCGAAACGGACAGCCCGAAGAGGAATACCAGCATCGGGTGACGCGTGCACACGCGTCCGTACTGATCGCAGATGTGTTCGAGCCGCCCTTCGAGCCAGGCGCCGAGATTTTCGATCGTAGAAATGTCGCTCTCAGACAGTGTGCCCGCCGCCGTCTTGTAATCGGGCAGGTCGGCGTCGGCGGCGTAGCGGTCGTTGGTGGGCTTGAGGACAAAGTGTAGCGCTGCCATGAACATCACTGCGAAGCACAGTCCGCCGAACGCCAGCATCGACATTGCGACCATGCAGTCCATGGCGGCGATCTGACAGCCGCCGTCGTTGAGGATGGGAAAGGGCGGTTGGGGAACGCAGACCGCCGCGCAATCTTGACATGAGCACGGGCTGGACAGGTCGTCGGGCGCCTGGTCGCAGCTGCTCGCCTCGGTCGTTGGCGTTACGAACGTCTGTCCACCTTCCACAACGCCCTCATCTTCCTTCAGTTGACGGAAGTCGATCGTGAAGGGAATGCCCAGTTGAGGACTCGCCGTTCCCATGAAACGCAGCCACTTGTCGGTCGTGCACTCGTCCACGGTCGTTCCGCACATCAGTGACAGCGCATACTCGCTGCCCATACTTCGAACTCCTCGACACGAATTGAACATCCCCTCGGCGAAGCTCTGCCGAACAAAGTAATCCACATTTGTTGCATACGTCCTGTTGTCGAGCGAGTGTTCATCTTGTTGTACTTTGGTGACGCGAACAAATTGTCCTTGCTTGGGTGAGCAGGAAAAGTCGCACCACATTCTCATGAAGTTGGCGAAACAGCTCGGACATCGCGATAGCAGCTGACGAGGCAGCGTCGTTTGCGCGCCCAAAGTTTCCACTTGTTCCGGGTCGCAACAAAGGGACGGGTTGTCGTCTAAAATTTGTAAAAATTGCGCGCGTCGACGGCGGCTGCTGTTGGAAGCTTCAAAATGTAACAAACCGTTGGCAAATAGATGCGGACAGAGCTGTCGAATTTGTTTGACGGCGGCCGGCTGACCGAGTTGTCGAGGCGGGCCGTCGTATGGGCAGTTCATCTTGAGCTTATCGTTTTGGGCACAGACGCCGTACAAGGCGCAGTGTTGGGCGTCGGCGACGAGTAACGCCGCCAGCAACAGCATGCTGGCCAGAACCAGCCTACCGGTCGTCGTCATCGCAGCGACTCAAAGTGTCGAGCACTCGAGCCGACAGAGTCAGACAACCGACTGAAAGCAGCTACTGGTCTGTCCGCCCGAGCTTTGACAAACGCACCGCCCAGAATCACGCCATAGCGCCGCGCGGCCCGTCCAACCGCCTTTTAGCCGGCAAAGCAGGCGAGCATGACGCATTCCTCGACTAGGGGACGCTAATTCAGCTATAGGCTCACCCAGCCAACGATCATCTCAGCGAGCTCGCAGCAATACGCGCCCTGAACCAACAAACGTGGCTCACACAGCTTTGGTCGGGCTGACACAAGTGTGATAGAATCCGCGCGGCGCGCCAAAGAGTACGCGCACTCATCTTCGCGGTAGACTGCGCGCGAATCGGCGAATGATCCGTCTGTGAGTCAGCATCCTTGTGAATCAGGGCGGAGACCAGTGGCCGAGTGGGGCGCGAAGAGGAGTGCAGGAGCGCATCGGGCAAACAAGGTGCACTGCGTCGGCGGCGTCGGCCGAACGCGCCAAAGTGACGATGCGCGGTGGCGATGTGGCGGACGGCGCGCGGCCAACAAGTCTCCGCCCGGCTCCAATGTAAACACAGAACAGGAGCAAGCGATAACCGTCACAATAACCACCACACTAAATTGTCGCCTACACGCAGAGGACGTTGCGGGCCGCGTTGGGCCGCGAGGCCGCCCAAGCCGACGTCGCCGCGGACTGCGATGTTACAAGAAAGCCCCACCAGGTAAACGTTGGGCTCTGTTAGTCACCATGCAACCGCACAAACAGCGATTGGATCGATCCGGGCGAGGACGGCGAGGATACGCTTCAAGTGGCGTGATCGCTACGCAGCGCGTCGGCTCGGCGATTTGCGTCGCGTTCGGCGCGGCGGCCGGCCGGAAGTCTGATCGATTTGTGCGCGGTCCGAGCCGACTGACGCTGTTGCGTCGACGTCGTCCTTGTCCATCCAACGCGGCCCGTCGCGCACCGCCATTTGTCTTCTGTTTGCGCAGCTCACATTCCACCTCATTTGCCAACTACCAAAGCAGTGACAGCTCTTCGCTCTCTTTCTCTCTCTCTCTCCACCCATCTCTTTGCTCTCAATCACTCACTCGACCGTTTTTAAGCATCACACAATCGACCTTTAGTTACAGTTGTAACATGTTCACGACAGTGGGTGGACACACATATTGCTAACAGAGTTCACATTGCATGATCGGCGATTCGTTTGAAGTGAAAGGTTAAATCAGATGACCTTAGTAGCGGAATTTAAAGCGATTCTGAGCCTTTTCGCTTGTGATGGCCCTGATAAGACTCTTGGGGAGGCGACGCCGATCCCGAGACCACTGGCCGCCGTCGTCCTCGGCTCTGATCTTGCGAGCGGCTGTGGCGATGTCGCGCAGGTCGACCGGAACAGAAAAGCCTTGCAGGATTCCGCGCTTCTTCAACGTCTCGACGTAATCATCGTCGTATTGCTCGACGTACGCGTCGCACACTGCCAGAAGAGCCGACACTAGCACAGCAACGAGCAACGTCTTGGCCTTGTTCATGTCTGACGCACAGTCGCTGCCAAATGACGCTCGATGACATGTTGCTAGCGATTTTATCCGACTTGCGAAGGCAGGAAAGAGGAAGGAAGTCAGCTGACTCTACTCGATGCATTCTCTAATCGTCGCAATCACCAATCACCCAGTCAGAACCAAGTTCTTAGCGGATGTCAAAGTGCCGGAAAGCCGTGATTCCGCTTTGTCTCGAAGCAGTACATCATTAGCTCGGGAAGCGGTCGGCAACTGCTACGCGCAAAACAGCTGCATGTCATTACTCTAATTTTTGCATGTCGATCTCGCAGCTTTTTCAGCTTGCCAACGTGCGTAATGTTTTTAGTACAAGGCTGCTCATGTGCGCTCTCTCGCCTACAATTTCGACGGCTTTCTTTCCGCTTCGCTTGCACATGGCGCATAGAGTGAACGGCTTGCGACGACAAATAGTCTCGTATTTACATAAAGCATCTGCATAGCAGGGTAATAAACTTAATGACGTTTGGATAGTAATGCGACCAACTGGCGTATCTTTTCAAATCGCTTTGCGGATTCGACCGTAGTGCCGCTGGCACCGAACAAGTAGCGCATAAAAAATTCTGTGCGGAATGGATTGACCGATTCGTCCGCCGGATTGCCATACTTTCGCTTTGCCACGGCTCGAATTTCCGCCGATACCAACGACCATTCCCTTCCCATTTCGAGCCACTGCCATAGAGTATCTGAAATAATTGCGATGTATATCGCTAGTCAGCTTCGCACGTGGAAGCCTCAAAGCCTACCCATTGGAGATTGATAGTCATTGTCGTCAAACTTCCAGTCAAAAGCATTGCGATATGGCGTATTAGTTGACTCCATGAGCACGAGCATAGGCTGAATATAAGGCAGAAGACACGGGGTTGCATTTGGTGGCATCGCTCCGCTTTGGCGCAGTCGCGCGAGTGCCGGGACTAGAAGAGATTGAAAGTCGCTCATCGAATTCGGCTGATCTTTCTCCAGCCTTTTCCAAATCGCCGAAACGTGGTCCAGCTGAATAATAGGTAAATAATTGCCCCCAATCACACTTTAATGAGGGAAAACCACGTACTTCCTTGCAGCAAAGACCAGCCATTATGTTGACAAATGAGAATATATTGCCCAATTCCATGAGCAACTCCTTAGCTATGGCAATCCAAACGCTGAGTGCTTTTGACGCGAGTATCACATCGTCGTAGGAGAGAATGGAAATGACGACGGTAAATTGCGTGCACCGGACTCTAAATTATTAAACAGTAATTGACGTTTAAATTGCGGGCTGATCGCCGACCTTTCGAGCAAATCAGCACGAACGGGCGCTCCATGGGGAAGTAGCAGGACGACGAGACCGTTGTCTACACCAGCGTGGAGATCAACCGGCTCGAGCAGACGCAACAAACGGCAGTCTTCGTGCGTAATCATCAGAGCACTGTAGGTCGCCGGGCGTTCCAGAAGGGCGCTTCGCAAAATTCCTTGCGCTTCCGTCGAAAGTGGCTTATTGTCATGCGGCAGTTTAGCGCAGTGATAGCTGCCGACGTCCACCACTCTCCTCACAACTCCAAGCGCCCGACTGGACACCGCCTTCGGACGGTCGTAGATCGCCATATCCGCCACGCACGCGCTGTCTCGAACCGCTGCGCCGTGGTCGCTCCGAGTCGGCAACGGCGGCGCCGGCTTCGCAGCAGGCAAATTGTTCAGCGATGTTTTCGACTGCCTTAGCTGGTTGCCATTGCGCTCAAGAGCCGTCGAGTTGGTAAAACGGTTGACAGGAGTGGTCGTCAGATTGCCTTTTCCCTCATCGTCCATAGCTTCGTAATCCATTTCGCAGTACTAAATGTCAGTAAGGTAAGCTATTCATAGCATTACAGCTGCAACGCGTGAAAATCTACCTCGTCCAAGTCAGTCGTATCAGTCTGAAGTGTTGGTTTGGCGGCGGCACGGGGGGAGCGGTCGGCGTTGGGGGATGATGGCATAGCAGCCGATCGCTGGTTGTGCTGAGTGGTTTGAGGCGGTCGAGTGGGCTTGCGTGGCAGCGTGAGGTCAGCGGTACTTCTGTGAGTAGGAATCGGACGGTCCGCAGCGCCCTGTATCCTGTTTAGTCCGGTCTCGCTCGGATACTTGTGCAGCTGCTTGTTCGCTTCGCTCAGAATCACACGCTGGCCCAATGGAATCTTTGGCAATGGGCGCTTTGTCAGATTGGGATTTTTTGGCACGTTCATCGGAATTCCTAAAAATTTCCACATGCACTCTGGTGCCACTGTAGAACTGCTCCTCTTCAAATTGATACAATATTTTCTTGGACGAGCCGTAGATTGATTCGTCGGCGGGCAGAATCAGTCGATTGACTTGAAAGTGAACGGCCTGGCCTTGCCAAAAGCAGGTGACCACATAATTGCCCGGCGATGAGATGCTGTCGCGTACCTGAAGGGCCGTTATATGTAAGCGATTGCGTTGCGCTCGACCGCGTCTATTTGACGCCTGCTCTCTCTCCCCCCCTCCGGTCGACACGTAGACGAAACATCACACCCGCCCGCACATAAAAACTGACGCCAACACGTACCAAAAAATCGCCAGGCGTACGGACCAGGCTCTCTGCGCGCAGGCGTGTCAGCATGGCGTGGTACCACGGCTGCATTTCCAGTAATCGAACGGCGCTGTTCCCGCGAAGTTTTCCTTCTTCTTCCATCATCACCCTTTTGGGAATGTCATAGGTGGAAGATGACGTAATACTGATAGCATCCATGGTAATCCTTTGTTCATGAATAGTGTGGACTTTAAGAGGGAAAATCGAGTCGTGATCGAGCGCGCACAAATTCCACTTGGGCGACACCTCTTTCCGGTACTTTGTCTTGGATAGCACGACGGCGATCACGGCGACGGGCCGTTCTCCCGACGTCCACGACGGACACTTGAGCGCCGGTCAGGTCGGGAAAGTCCTACAAGGCGACATTGTTGGAATACAGAACGCGATTGGCGCGCGACAGCAAACAAGGCGCTAGTGTTTGCTCGGGCTGAGCAGGATTGGACCGCGCTGTGTAATGGTAACGAACCAAATTGGACATATTTGCCAATTCATGACTGCCTAATTGCAATCGTCCGCGCCGCCCTCGCCGTCAATCAACGACGACATCGCAGCGAGGAGGTCGCTGTTGAATTAGACAACCAGATGGACAGCGGACATGGACCTACGAAAACGCGCATTCATATACAATAGGGGAGATCGCCGCTCCGGCCATCTAAACCGACTGTGGGCACATTTATAGACAGTAATGACAAAAACGAGGCGCCTCGACCACGTGCGCCTCAACGATTGACGGCCAGTGCCTGTTGGCAGTGGCCGGGGGCGCTCGCCTGTACCCCCGCGGTAAACTGTTGATAGCGGTCACAGATGGGAGGGGAGCGGCGTTTCTTACGACTTCCTGGCCACTGCAGCCGTCGACGATCGGGCCGCCAGTCGCATCGGTCAGTCGCCGACAAGGCGACAACGCCATGTGCACAGCGAACCGGTCGAAGATCGTTAGTTACGATCCAGCTCGATCCAAAGAGACGGCGCAGTCGGGCATGTCCGACTGCGATCGCAATGAGTCTTGACCGACGGGCGTCGGCGCCGATTTGATCAGTAGGTCGTCATCTAATCGCGCACCTCCCGCGAGTCATTGTCCTGGCTTGACGTCCGACGACGAGCCCAACAGCAAGACGGCGCCGATCGTTGCTTTTGTGCGCGAGCTTGTGGCCTCGACCGATCCCGTGGCGATCGCAATGGAAGGAACAATAGTCGCTCGAGCCGGTCTGTCGCCATCCAAACGCTCGCAGCGCTCGCCTATCGTGACCACAATGCAAAGTTAAGCGTCGCCTTCAAAGCGCCAGATCGCCATCCGATCAGCACGCGGCGGCGTCCGAGCAGAAAGGGCGTAGAACGATCGCCAAATGCTCCACAGTGTACATACATACCGCCCGCTCCTTTCAACCGGTCCGCGTGGGTTGGTAATCCTACTTGGGCGTCGCCGGCCAAATTTTTCTCCGACCCCAACGAAGGCGAAGCAGCAGCTACCGGTCACGCCACCGAGGAACGGTGCGAGCGAACAGCGGCGATACGTTCGACTATACACATGCCGTAGAGCGAACGCCGATGCGTCTCCCCTGCACAACGACTGTGAGGGCGGACTTCCGACGCCGTGTGCAATATCAGCCCGCGATATGGCAATCGCAAAGGCGATGCAATGGGCGATGCATTGAGCGATGCATTGGGCAGTGCAAGGGGCGAGCAAGCTGACTCATCACGCCGCGACCAGGTGAATGTTTGTACCTTTGGCAAAAATGTAAGACGCTTCAGTCACGCCCGGCCCACACGTGACTCAACACGTCGGAGACTGAGAGTGCAAGCTACGCTGCGCTCATCTAATTATACTACGCTATCTATGCGTCTGCGGTGTCAACAAAAACATGTTGTGCAGCATTAGGCTGCTATCAGAAGTAAGATACATATATCAATACTGTCACTTTATACATTATTTGCGCAAACATGCAAATGGGGGAGATCAGAACGAAGTTGTCCGACAAACCGCAGCCTTTTCTGTGCTGAGCGATGCTCTCTTATCCGTGAGTCCGCTTGTAGTCAGTTTGCGACAGCGTCCTTCGTTGACGGCGAGCATTTGTCTGGACTGCTGCGAATGAGGCACAACAGAATTCAAAAAGCGATGGCAATCACCGCCGATCGACAGTCTGGACACGAAATATCGCAGCGACTCTTGAGCACTTGCACGTCGACTTTTATTTTGGGCCGGTGGCTCACTCGGAATTAGCTCAATCGAATCGTCATCGTACGTCATCTGATCGATGCTAACGTCATCCAGAGTGCCGTAGTTGGCGGTAGAGGCGCGAATGCTGTCGGACAGCCGCAGGCCACTTTCGCTCTGTTGCAATGTATTCAGCCTTTTCCATGTCGCGTTGCAGTCTCGAGTCACATCAATCGAGCGGCCGATAACGACGGTCTGTTTGATTGATGGGAGCTATGAGTATAATCGCTAGCAATTTAAATCCACCAAACGGGACGTGTCTTACTGATATTAGCGGCGCGATCGAGCAGAGCGCAGAACCAAAAATCCAATTCTTCGAAAATGCCGTGATAGGCGTGATAGTTGCGGACGTCAGGCAGACGACGACGTCAGAGCACGACAGACTCACGATGAACATATTGGGCACGGTACGAAGCGCCGGAGTGCGCGCCACCGACAGCACGACGCACAAATTGCCGGTGATACCGAGGGCGATGATACACGAGTACAAACAGCCGAAGACGAACATCACCCAGGGACGGGTCGTCAAGTCGTGGCGATGGAGCCACAGATAGTCGTTCATACTGTTGCACGACCGGTTGCTCATCGTACTGAAAACACTTCTTCTCACACTCGGACGCTCATTGACGCAAATGCGTCATGACGCCGCACGAATGAACGTCGCTCTTACGGAGCTGCGTCGACGCCAGCGCTACAAGCACGCGCACACGCGCCCCTATGACCGCGAGGCAGCGAGACGATGGATGCACCCCTCTGCGAGCCAATTGCTTCAAATTGAGCCACATTAAGGCCGCTACAAGTCGTGGCAGCTACTGCGCCAGAGTGGGCGCCTCACGGCCGACGCATGCTTGTTTTTCTCCTACATAATGGCTGCCCGTACGCTAACGCCCCATCTTTACCAACACATAAGTCCGCATTACTTATTCAAGCACTTTTCAGATTGAACGCACCCCGTGAATCCGCAGCCTCCCACGTTTACAGAGTATTTAGAGCAAAACGACAAGCAGAGCATCGCAATGAGCATGACAGGGCGAGAGCAGATGCAGACGGCGTCGACGCTGTCACGAAACGAGGAGCAGGGAACAGCGGATGTCATTGACACCCCCACGATCAATCGTTCATTTCCGCGACGATTACGCGGCAACCGCTGGCAACTAGACTGCTAGCAGTTTTCCTTTTCATTACACAACAATTTGTTTGTCTATACCGACCGGGGGGCGAAAAAGAGAGAAACGAACAGTCGAGAGGTTCGTTGATATGCCAGGCGATTAGTGCCGATAGCGTCGGACCGTTGCCGACAGGAAACTAAAGCATCCGATTGGATTACCGGCTCGGCCCAACGGAAATCTAATTTAGGCACGTACACTAGCGCCTTGTGTCAACCGAAAAGCAAAGGAACGACGCCGGCCTAAACGGAGGCTAGGTGACGGGACACGGCCCGGCGACTGACGCGCGGCGCAGTTGCCGGCTCCTGCGGGTGAATTTATCGACGCAATTTCCGACTTCGTCCTGCATCTGCATGCATAATGCAGTAAGCGCTTTCTTTGGCCCTCGAGTGGCCGTCGTCTCTTCATTAAACATCATTGCACAATCACAAATATGTCAATTCTGCACCATCTAGAATGACCAATTTTTCACTTCTTCGTCTCGTTCAGCGACGGAACAACCATAGACTGCTGACCGCGGACGAATTGCAGCATCGAGTTTGATAGTCGACATGGCGACAAATCAAAATCAATACAGTCGTCACAAAAGCACAATAGAACTTGAGCCAGGAGAGTAGAGCTGCAAATTGCTAGGCATTTTCGATATCAAATTTCTCTTCGCACTTTGTGCCCTATTCTACTTCCTATATGGTGGGAACGCATGACTGGAGTTTGATGTATTGTTTCGTTGCTAAATGATATCAAATTAAAATTATCAATATCAATTACTGCGATGATTAAACGTGTTTCTCACTGCACCTGCACATCGTCGAATATTTAGAGATACAACAAATGTACAGAGCAAGAATTGCAGAGCTATTTGAGCATCCAGTGGCAATAGATCATTAAATGCACAAATAGACGGCTCTTTAGCGCCGTCTTGCAGTAGTATTTCTGGCAAGTGATATCACAATTTGCTTGGTTTTGTCCAAGAATCGAAGGAGCCGTGCTTTCCCTTGCCGTCAGTAAATTTCTTAGCACCTAAAAATGAACGATACGGAACCCGTCGATCGCCGCTATAACAGGTTTCGAGAAACGCATAATCGAAGGTCCCTGAAACATTTGTTATTTAGCAAACGCCAACTGAGAGCAGAGTAACAACCATAAATCTGTATTGCTGAAGGAAGCTGACAGCTGTTTCAGCGTCAACAATCTCCCCTCCGGCGACTTCCGATAAATCATAGCCGGCGCAGAATGTTCCTCCTGAAGTTGACAATGGAAGCATGGATAATCAAAGAGTCTGATCATATAATGAAATCTAATCAAATAGTCAAAATCATCAATTGATTAGAGTCATCTTCAATAACCAAATGTAATCAGAGAACAAAATAGTAAATTCCGAAAAAGAGAACAACAACCATCTATAATCGCTTCGCATACTGCTCGCATACCTTTGCCGTGCAAGATACCCACTTTCACCGAGTCGTCGCTTTCGAACTGGTCGAACGCGTCTATGAGCTGCAGTGCCGTCGCGTGGTTCACACAGTTGCGCTTCTTGGCCCGGTTGATCCCTATCAACCGAACAGGTCCTTGCGTCTCCGTCACGACCAAATCTCCAAAAAACATTCTTCATTGATTAGCATGATAGGTGTCTACATTTGCAAACATACTTTGTGCTTGGCTGGACAGACTCATTGCGCTCAGCTGATGCTGCCGGTTGAAATGCAGCGTCAACACTCGTAACATTCGCCAAACCATATGCGAGATGAAATATTATTTTTCGTCAGCCAACGCAAATTCAATTTTGATCGCTCGTTGGTGAGGCGTTCAGTGCGCCCGGTCAGCGAGCGTTCATACTTCGCTCGATTCAAATACGGTTCGGTTGTCAGGTTATCAAGTTAAAACACCACTGGTTTAAAGCATCGACATATGTGTAATTGCGCGAAGTACAATTTGGTGTTTTATGCTGTTACCTCGAACATTCTTCGCAGTGTGTCGGCTCTGTTCGAAGAGAGCTTTACTTGAGACTAGAGTAACTGGTAAACTGAATGTCAGAAGAATATTGAAATCTGTGATCAGTCTTGTTCTCGGCTTATGACAAGAATATTCGAGGAGGTTGCCGCAAAACGCAGCTGCTGTAGAGACTAAAGTCTGCTCTAAGGCGACGTTCGCTTTGAAAAACCAACTCTCCTTTTTTATCTCATCACAATGCTGCCCCGGCACGAATGATAGTCAAACGTAGTAATAGTTGTTCTTGAGTGGTTGTGCTGTGCTTGCAACTGTTTTTATTGCCACTTCGGCAAGACAGCAGCGATAGACGAAAACGAGCACATCTGGTCGGCAGTTATCGGCTTCTAGAGGCGGCTCTTTCTCGCCGACGGTTGTAAAGACGATGACTGTAGTGGGCGCAAAACAAGTCGCAAAGATGAAGAAAAAGCGATCAAAGCTAGCATTCTAACATGTAGGTCGCGAGTGGTGGGTGGGCGCGAAGCTATCAATGGGCGACGAGCGTTTGAGAGCGTCGAGATTTGCAAAGTGGACCTTTTGAGGCGGATCGGCGTGTGTAAAGCGCGCGAAGAATTACGGACGGACGGCCGAAAGAGAGAAGCGAGGAAGCAGACCCGTGGCGTTCGTTCTTTCGCGGGGGAAGAAGCCGGCGCCGCCCCTGCCGTCACTCAGCAGTCCACTGCCTCCGCACATCCCCGTCTTTATCTGTTCGTTGGTGCTGTGTCCATCGGCCCATGTCGTCGCCCGCTTGCAATCTCTGATCAGCATGCGTTGGCGACCTCCCTCCAACCTTCTCCTTCTCCTGGCCGCCGCCATCCTCCATGGCGTGGTCGGCCAGGCGGCCCAGGGCCCTCCGGCCGGCACCAGCTCCCTCACGTTCGTCTTCGACAAGACCGGCTCCATGTACGATGATCTGGTTCAAGTGCGCGAAGGTGCCAAGAAGATTTTCGCCACTGTGCTCGAGCAACGTGAAAAGCTCATCTACAACTACGTACTCGTCCCCTTCCACGATCCAGGTCAGCCGTCGTTTTGTCCTCTTCAGTCGCTGCTGCAACTCGCGTCTCATGTTCAAGTACCCTGCAATTGCACTCGATCTGCTCACTTAAAAATCATTGCCACCACTTTCTTGACTCGCTTTAAGTCACTTAATTACCGTACGCTAACGCCAACTATGGCATTTTGCACCCATGAAAGTTCTGAAATCAAAAATTTTCATTATGCCAACAGGTATTGTAAGAGAGTTTGTAGCATCGAGTTGCAACCAGTTTAAGCCGGATGCGTGAGCGAGCAGCATTGGAATTCGTAGTCAAATGATAGTATATGAGCGTAGGCGATTGTACACATCCGTCGAGGGTGGCGTGCTAAAAATGCTGCGGTGTTCAAGTTTTGCTCATGCGGATACATTAAACGACAACCGCGCTGTTTGAACTAGTATCGACGGCTGAGCAAGCGCTGACTATCGATTATCAGCTGACGAATGCGCTTCGAAAACAGCTGCGATCGGCAGACTGACGTATTGAATTTGCGCCTGTCCTCGGAACTTTTGGCGGCGATCTCGCGTGTCTGATCGATGGGCGATGATTGACGCGGTTAGGACCGCTTTTCGACGTGTAGCGGTTTCTGGGCGGCGTCGTGCAGCGGCCGTCTGCAGAGGCGGTCAGCCGCGAAGACGCTCGCTGTATCGACACAATGGTCAGCGTGCATTACACTTGTCATAACTGCGAAGGCGGCGGGTCAGTATTGGACCGGCGGTGCTTGGCGCAGTTGGCCGTGTAGCGATATGCGAGTAGTACAACAGACGCAGGATGGGCCCCACGGCACACCTCAGCTCGTGCCGGCTGACACTCTTCATCCACAGGTGCGCTGTTTCGGGTCCGAAAATAGCCCCCCTCCTGCACTTACGTTGTGCCACCTCTGCGCCGATCGAAAACTTTCGAAGCGCCACAAAGCGATTCGAACGCAATTTGATAGGCCAACCGAGTCACGCGGTTGTCAAGCCCCGTACGAATGGCGCCGGTGATGCGGAAGCGCGCCGAAGCCTTGCGCGCACTCGGATGCAACATCGTAAAGGATCAGCGTACGCGTACGTTGTCGCACAAACCTGCGCAAACACATGTCTAGCCGTGAGAACGCCGAGCTTCAAGTGGGTTTAGCAGACGCCAAGACGAACGCGATGAAATGATAAATGCAGGTCAGAGTGGGGGAAGGAGCTCGGCGCCGACGCTTGGGTGTTCCAGACCGCCTCTGCATAGGGACGGCAGCTAGGCTCTTTCGAAACGGAGGAAAGATAGACGACCTCCCTTTATTCACTGACAAAATATGTCTGCGACGTGTGGTGGCTGCTGCGGTCTGACGCTAACCCGGAAGACTGATGGCCGTCGGTTTGAGACCACTTGCGGACAGCTGCGTTCAGTAGCGCCGATACTTATCATCGGACACTCAGACTTTTTACGCTCTCGCACCCGCGCAAAAACCGACAAAAGAAACTAGGGAACAATTCGTTTTTAGTCCGGAAATGTCCATTACAGGTGTGGTCATTTTTACCGATTCTCTTTGTTCTCGTGTACATCGCATTCTACGCTTCTAGGTATCAAAATGGCGTTGGAGACGGCCCTTCCTGCCTCGCTGGTGTACGTGTTCACCGACGCGCGATCGAAAGACTACCACCTCGAAGAACAAGTGCTCAATCTCATCCAGGAAAAACAGAGCTCGGTCAGTCAGTGACAGATCTGATGGGAACCGGGCCCACTCGAGGACGATAGCACAGCATAAACATTAGGACGACATTTGGCCGGGTGGGGGGAAAAATCCGCTGCCTCTCCCTCTGCCGACCCGGTTGGCGTCGCAAAGGCGCCTCGGTGGTTCCCATTGCATCTTTGAGCGCATTTCATGCAGATGTTCCTCCCTTGCCGCACCGTTGCTTACCGCGCATTTCCGGGTTGATTATGCTCCCATGCAACAATGCGCTCAATCGCTCAATCGCCGCTTTCTTTCTCTTGGTATGCCGCACTTCGGCCTTTATCACAACTGATATGAAGTAAATTAATAGAGTGTCTGCAGGTGGTGTTCGTGATGACGGGCGATTGCGGCAACCGATCGCACCCGGGCTTCCGGGTGTACGAGAAGATCGCGGCCGCCAGTTTCGGCCAGATCTTCCATTTGGAAAAGTCAGATGTTAACGCAGTGCTGGAATACGTGCGTTATTCGGTAGCCCAACGAAAGGTCCACATAATGTACGAGGTGCGAGAGGCCGGCGGCACCGTGGTCCGCGTTGTGCCCGTCGATTCGTATTTGACCGAGCTGACGTTGTCGCTCTCCGGCGACAAGGACGACGGCGACTTTCTCGACATATCATTAATAGACCCGTCCGGTACGCACTATTTCTCTACTAACTATCCCTTTCTCCTATTTTATCTTGAAGTAGGAAAAATAACTTCTGAAACCTTTGCTGCTTCAATTGTTAAATATATGACTTTAATTCAGGCAAAACAATTGATCGAAGCGAGTACTCTTCGGAAAGCGGTTCGATCGACTTGGACAACGTTAAACTTTTGAGAATTAAGAACCCGAAAGCGGGCAACTGGCGAGTTCGCACGTCAAGCCGACTGAAGCACACGATTCGTGTCTTCGGACACGGCGCCATCGACTTCAAGTACGGCTTCTCGTCGCGGCTGTTCGACTCTATCGAACGCACTCACCCTCGCCCCGTCTCCAACCAGAACACCTATCTGATGGTGAACATGACTGGACTGTACCCGCCCGGCATCTGCGTCGAAATTGCTCTCGTTGACTACTACGGCAAAGAGTTGTACACCGGTACGGCCACTCTCAACAAGAACAATCCCTATCTCTATCACGTCGGTCCATTCGTTCCGCCGAAGGGACTGTTTTTCGTCAGGGTTAGTCAGTCTGGATTTCATTTCGTCCGCAAAATTTTCACGGCAAGAGCGAAAATTGCAGGTGAAAGGCGAAGATGATAAGGGCTACGAATTTCAACGTATTGCCCCAACGGCAGTCAGCGTGGTGGAAGCCGGCGGTCCCAGGGCGTACATGGCGGAAAGGACGACGGCGTTCAGGAGCGAGCCGGTTAATTTGACTTGCAGCGTGGAATCGCGCGTTCCCTACACACTCTATTGGTACAAGGGAACGGAGCGCATTGCCGGACCACTTTTTTACACGTAAGAACCCGCTTTTTTGGCGGACCTCAGTCGATTCACTGCCAAAAATTGCCTTTGCAGTTACTCTGACACGGCAGTGTGGACCTTGCCGGAAGTGACCGTGGTTGATCGCGGAGAATACTCATGCGAAGTGACCAGCCCCGCGGGCAATCACTCAGCTGCAACGCTCCTCGAAACGCGAGGTACCCACTGTTTTATGCCCTTTCTGTTCTCATCTTTCCTCTCCAGAACCTCCACCGCACATCGCCGCTTCGAGAAATGTCTCCGTTACGCTCGGTACCACTGCTCATCTCCATTGTCGAACGCAGACTGTTGGCCAGGCTACAATTACGTGGCAGCGTCGCGGTGTACCTCTTCG
>NIUQ01002446.1:0-22380 GCA_002796945.1 Plectus sambesii
AAATGGAGAAATGGAAGAGAATGAAGTCTGCGCGGACGGTGAAAGTCACTTGAACGAGAACATAGCGGATGTTGAAGGAACAAGAGTTGCCTTTCAGGTAAACACCAGCAATTACTGTGTTGCATTGATGTTGAAAGAAGACGTTACGTGAACTAAAAAATTTATCAAACAACTATTGCAAAGTTTTCTGAACTTTCGATGCCGTAACAAATTTTACCACCGTGTCTTGATCGTGATTCCTTGGAAGGGGGATTCCGATATGCAAATATTATTTAATCAAAAATATTAAATCCTCTCTACGATCAAGCCGTTTGAGAGAAAAATTCTTTATTAACATGTATTTAAACCGAATATTGTTTACACCTATCACTTTGATTCAAAACGATTTTCACTTCGTCACAGTAGATTCTTCAGTTATCTTTCTGTCCGTCCATTGGATCACTTTTTAAATCAAACTTACATGATACATTTGCAGGGGATGAAAACAGTTATTGGAGAGAGCAGGCTAAAGGAGCGCGCGATGGCAGAGTTTGATTTCACAAACGATCAACTCTTTTTCATCGGTTATGCGCAGTTTTACTGCAATGCAAATATGAACGATGATGGATATTTCTCGGAGAAGCTTAGAGACGCAAACAATCCACACACCGCATACAGAGTTCGCGTCGATGCCGTCTTTATGCAAATGGAGGAATTCAGAACGGCATTTTCGTGCAAGTCAACAGATCCTATGGTTATACAGAAGGATCAAATATGTTATTTATTGTCTTCAGATGAGCAGTAATGTGCACCTGACCATATTTATTTTTGCATCGCTGTGACGTGTTATGTGTTGCTATTGCTTTGCAGCGATCAATGTTATTGTGAGATTGATAAATAGCAGTAAGAAGATAATTTACATTATCATCCTTGCTAACCCCTGAGGATTTGTCACTCTTTGCGGCCGTCAATATCATTTACTATCACTGCAACTTATAACTTTTGTCTTTATATTCATGCCTCGCCCTTCATTCGCCGACGTTAAACATATGCAAATGCTTTTCTTGTTGACTGCTTCGACTGATAAGGGGCATAATGATTTTTATGAAAACAAAGCAAAAGGATACAATTTTAATGTAATAAGAGTCAGTACATTCAAAATGGACATTAACATTGAATGAGTTGAGCAAGCGTAGGTGTGAATATGGTGTTAAGACAAACCTTTTATAATCATCGAGCATTTTCAAACTGAGACAATTTCAAAATAATTTTCAGATTTTGATGGAACTTTGCATTCTAGAGTGTTCCAGGCCGAATATACCGTAAATGGAGCCAAAATTTTCGTAAATATTTTCTTGCTGAAATATGACTGGAAGATTTAAATTAATTACAGGATGGAGCAAAAAAAGGGATCTGGCGATATTTTTTTTGGAGGTGGAATCAAGCTTGGGCTTCTATTGACCGATTGTAGCCCAAGGTCGGAAGTATTGATTTCTGCCGTCATCGTAAAATTTTCTCTTCAGGGCACTTTGTGAAGTTTTACTGTAGCCCAAAAACAACTTGGTTAAACGATGCACCATATTTGAGCCCAGAACTTTGCGATCCGAGAACGGATTTGGCACAAACTTTGCACACTTGTTAAGCAGACACCTGGGAGGAACGGTGTCAAGCCGTTTGTGCATCGGGCTTCTTGAAATAAAGAAAAGAAATAAATTGCAAGCGCGGTTATTGGTCATTTTTCGGTTTTTTCAAGTTATTTCTGGTTGTTTAATCAATCACCTCGCTTATAATTCCGCAATTCTTCAATTGCAACAGTTTTATGAAACAGGCGCCTGGGTGCAGTTTCGCGGGTTCTACTGTACCACGTATTTCTCAATAGATCAGGCAGTGAATTGTCCGGTCAGTGAATGATCGGTCAGCAAACTGTCCAGGCGATGAGGAGCCCTAGTCGATGAACTGCCCGACTCCAAAAACAGTGAGCGCACAAAGCAGCAAACAACAAATAACTCGAATGGCTCGATTGTGCTTTGAATCGAAGCAGAAAGCGGTGCCTATGAACGAAGGCGGCATAAACAAACACGTAACTTTACGTGCAGAAGGAAACAGCAAATTTAGCTCGGACCTGTTTGGGATCGAACAACGTTGATTACCACATCCTCCTACTATCTGGTTTGTCACATTTCCGTCTGTAACATTGCTAGAAGAAGTGCCGAAAACCAGTTGATCACCGACGATATTACTGCATACAATATCAAGCGCAACTTATAATCAGTACACTGTCTGATGTGTTCATTACGCGATCCTTGTTATCGAACTCAGTTAAACTCGTTAGTTGGCGCTCTCTTCATTTCTTCGGCTCCTGCAGAATATTTTCGATCAGACAAAGCAATGTCTTTGAAGAAATGTTGAAAATTAAAATAAACCATATAACATGCGAGAGGAGCTCAGAACGGGGGAGACTGGCGAAATAGGAGGTGTTATGAGGTAGTGTGGTCAGACAGGTATTCCTGCCAGATTGGATGATGTGTCAGACGGTGATACTTTCCTCTCGGTAAACCACAGAGAAGAAAGAGACCAGGTGAAATAGAGTGTGTTGTGTCGAGACGTCTTAACAAATAATTTGCTCTCTTGCGAAGCCGTAGCGGGTATAGTAGGCATGTCTGCCGTAAAGTCGTCTCAAGTCTCATCACCCATTGTGAAAATTAGTCGCGGCATCCCAAAGAAAGATTAACAGAAAAGATTTGCAGAAAGAAGAAATCGATATGGTTGAAACAGAGCTTCACGAACGAGGTTCTTGGGGATCTCAAGCCGAATTTCTCTTATCCTGCATTGCGTATGGCGTTGGATACGGTGATATTTGGCGTTTTCCCTACCTGGCTTATGAAAATGGAGGAGGTATGTCTCACAATTTGAAAATAATTCAGTTCTACTTTAAGCAATTAAATTAGAATGAGGATGTGCGATATTTATTATTTTATTATCTTATTTTGTTATTCTTGATTTGAAAAGGACATTTCCCAAATCAAAGCACACATTATCCATGTCAAATCGATAACAAATACCTCTTTGGACTGGAAAATGTCCGCATAAAAGCGGAAATGATTTTTACAGCATTTAGTTTGCATGTAACCGATATCTAGTATTGGTTGTTGCACAATTCATTACGCGACGCTATTTGCTGAGAGAACCTAAAACGCTTGTTTTTCAGCCGTCTTTCTTATTCTCTATGTGGTTGCCACATTACTTGCTGGTGCGCCACTATTGTATTTAGAATTATGCTTGGGACAGTTTTGTAGTCTCGGACCTAACTGCATATTCAAGAAAATAGTTCCAGTATTTCAAGGTATGTTACTGAAAACTCACATTCGTCAGTAAATATTGTATGACGCATCATGCTTCTCAGTTTCTGTTATGTTAAAGTTTTATAGCTTCATTGTCAATTTAATTTCTGCCAAGAACACTTTGAATTAAAGAAATATTGTTACTTCGATTTTTAGGGAATAAAATTTCTTATTTTGCCTTCATTTTTATTTAGATAAACCCAAAGCGTAGTCTGATTGCTTGCATATATCACCCGTAAGTTTCTTTATTGAGAATCTTTCAACTATGCTTGTCAAAGTTAATGAGAGAGCAAAATTTCAGGAATTGGTTGGGCAATGGTGATGGTCAGTTTTTTCGTCAGCATTTACTACAACATGATCGTGGCATGGTGCCTGATTTATTTTGTGGTTTCATTTCGCGGTGAAATGTTATGGTCATCCTGCACAAATTCGTGGAATACGATAAGTAAGTTTTTATTACATCTGTCCGATGAGAACAGTTAGAAAACTGAAATTGCTGACATTCTTTTGCAAATCTGTTTTAGTAGAGTTACTGAAAGTGAATAAAGAATATTTGAGATGTAGTATTATTCTTTCTTTCGAAATATTGCAAAGCTAGAAACAAAGAGTCATCAGTAATTGAACAATTTACAGTGTGCGATTCAAGTTTGGAACAAGACCGCTGCGCAAGCAAATTTGGACTGAATCCTGATACGCAGTCAAATCATTCTTTCTTCTTCAATTTCACATGTTATCTGAAAAACGAATCAGATGCTATGTGGGCAACCAAGATGGCCTTCTTCAAAAACGTCTCAATTGCTAGCCCGGCCGAAGAGTTCTTTGAGTACGGCAAGCGTTTACATATCAGATTAATCTTAATAAGCACACTTTTGATTTGAACACTTGCAGTTTTGCCGACAGACTAAGTAACGTGCTGATTCTTTTCTATTTCAAAGATTATACCATTTATTCTTTAAAGTTGTTTTACGCACTCATTAAAATTCTTGCTTTGCACTTAATCAAATTCACAAAAATAAAAAATTATCGTCCGAAGGCATAACCATGTAACTGAAATCGCTGCCACTAATATTTGTTGGTATTTGTAAGTATTGAAAAGGAATGAAAAGTATTTGGTATTTGATATCTTCAGTCTGATATACTCAAACATTTTGATAGAGGTATTCAATTTAGGCAAACCGTTCGAAACACTTTAGTTATCGATATGGGCTCAACTTGCTTAGACTTTTTGCGCAGTTTCCACTCTTCTGCAGCACAATCTTCTATCAAAATATGAGCATAACGCTAATAACAATAAGCAATAATGAAATATCGCCAGAGGCTTCCGTTTTGAGTACATTCGCAAAAGGCTCACAAGTTAGTCGCATTAGGGGCATCCGCAGTATTCATCGCATACTTAATTCTCTTTGTGACCAAAGAGTACAGAAACGCTTAACATTCAGAAAGATGTTTAAAATATGATTGACTAGAAAATGGATCACGTTCCACCTTTGCATTATAAAGAAGTCCGATGCAGCGATTATCATTTTTATCCAGAAATATTCAAGTTTGAAGGGATGGTGCTTCGTGTTGCAGGAACTATATACTTGAAAAAACGGAAACGATGGATACATTTGGAGGGTTTAATTGGAAGTTGGTGGTCGCTCTCTTTTTATCTTGGGTCTTAACTGGCGCATGCCTGATAAAAGGTGTAAAAACGAGCGGGAAAGTCGTCTATGTGACAGCTATAGCACCATATGTCATTCTTATTATACTATTAATTCGTGGAGTTACTCTTCCTGGAATGGAACTAGGACTGCAGTACTACATGTTTGAAGCAAATGTCACCAAATTGCTAACGCCAAAGGTAATGACTGGTCATTCTCTAGCTAGTATTATTTGCATTATGATGGAACGTAATACTTGTGGACAATTCTTTTCGCTCAACTTTGGATAATTCAGTTTTTATGTATACTGAGCTAATCATAAAGTATTATACAAAATATTATCTGTATTTCTACCGTTGTCAGATCTGGCAAGAAGCGGCGACGCAGGTCTTCTATTCGTATGGAATCGGGTTCGGTTCCCTGATCACACTGGCCAGCTACTCCAAGTTCAAGAACAACTGCTGCCGAGACGCCATTATCATAACGTTCGTCGACTGTGCGACGAGTATTGTCGCTGGCATAGCCATCTTCAGTATTCTTGGTTTCATAGCTACTCAACAAGGCGTCAAAATCGACGCCGTCGTGCAGAGCGGTGAGTATAACGAACTTTGGAACAAAACCGACTGTGGGGAAAATGTGGCATGCGTGCTCTGCATCAGAAATAGATGTGGGGTTCGGTGGAGGGTATTGAGTGTTCTGAAAATCATTCCTTATGGGAACATTCCGAATAAACGACCGGGGCTTTCGGGTGAATGAAGCGATAACGAAGAGTACTGTTTGTCTCGAAAATTTAGTCATTCTGCACTACTTACGGGCAATTGAGTAAAAATGCTCACATGTTTGCTACTTCCTTATTGTTTGTTCAGGCATTGGTCTAGCATTCATCGCCTATCCGGAGGCAATCAGCAGAATGCCGGCTCCATATGTCTGGGCCGTTTTGTTCTTCTTAATGATGCTAACACTGGGCATCGACAGTCAGTTTAGCATGGTAGAAACGATAACCACTGCTGTTCGAGACCAAGCGCCTGCGTTAAGGGCCCACAAATCTCTCGTCGTCATCGCGGCTTGCACCGTCATGTTCCTTTGCGGTTTGCCTCTATGCACCAGGGTGAGAACAGCTTTTCTACTGTTTTTATACCACTTCCACTTCAACAAAGATCCTTTCCAATTCAAAGCGATCATATTTCATACTGATTTGATTTGGAAAATGCCCTCTTTGAATTAGAAAACATTCTCTTTCAATTGGAAAGTGTTTTGTTTGATTTTAAAAGCCTTCTTATTAGAGTTGAAATGATATATACAAGTATTTTTTGGTTGTCATACCATATCTCTTAGCTGAGAGGGAGATTGAATATACAGATGCGTTTTTTCTCAAAAAATTAGATTAACTTTATTTTAACGCTAATGACTGCAGTTCGTTTTTAGGCTGGAATTTTCTACTTCACCATATTCGACGATTACTCTGCTGGACTGGCTCTAGTTGTCATCGTCATGTTAGAAGTTGTTTGCGTAATTCACATATACGGTATTCAAATTTTCAAAATTATTTGCAATACTGAGGGCATCGAGTATTGCAGGACTCAACAATTTTATCGATGACATACAGCTAATGCTTGGAGTGCCACAGAACTTATTCGGCCGGATAATTGGACCTTCTGGGTACTATTTCCGGGTGGCATGGCTAGTCACATCTCCTTTGTTTTTGCTGGTACGAACAACTTTGCAAATATTTTTCACTAGAAAAACGAGTGCTTTCAGGCAATGATTGGCGCCAGTTTGTCATTCCAGTTTGGCTATACAATGACGTATGGCAAAAATGAACGTTTTTACATTTACCCTTCGTGGGCTACTACCATTGGCTGGATTATATCATTGGCATCCATCGTGTGTATTCCTATATTTGCAATCTCTCCTATCGTCAGAAATATCCGGAAAGGCAGAGTAAGTCTTTTTTGTTTGTGTCACGACGAACAGAAATGCGCTATTTAATCGCAAAATTTATGATTGTTTGAAACGCAATTGTGATGAGGCAGCATGAAATTTGCGCTTTTTTGCTGTTTTTTGATCATCTGACGAAGCGCATTTTCAGCCGTGGAGAGATCTATTCAAAGCGAAGGCAAGTTGGCGTCCAGCTCATACACTCTCTTGGCCCACGGTCGAGTACAGCAATATAAGAAGCAGCGTGATTTAACATTAAAATACTCCCCATTTTGTGTCTAGACTTAGCATGCACGCCGCCTGCTAGCTTTACTGCACTTGCTGTCTATGGTGCTGCACTATACAGTTGTTAGATTTGCTCTGCTTCATGGTTGAATAAACCCCCATTAAAAAATAAGTGGAACACACCATACTGATTGAAGTACACCTGCACGACGCACAGTCTGGCGATGATAGCAAAGGCTCTTTGTTTAATTTTATATCTGACCCCATTCCTCTTTCAGTAGGAAACCCACAAGTCTTTGTCCAGTCCTCTTTTACTGAATTTGACCCTGACTGTCAAATGGCAGAATTATCGCGACCGTCTACAGTTTCCTTTCTCTGCGCATCGCGTGGCTACAGACCGACATAAAGCTTGCTTCCTTGCTTGGGTGGGGGAGCAGAATAACACACTGCTGCAGTCCCTGCTGATGCCTGCTGCGCTGATGGCTCACGGATCTCTGACAAGCTTTGGATAAGTACTATGACGTCTCCAGGCACGTCATGATGACAACCTATGACTTCTGGGTCTGTAAACAAGTTCCTGGACAATCTGTTGCAGCCTTTGCTGCCTCCCTGTGGGAGAAGACTCATCACTGCGCTTTTGACACTAGCACATTAAAGGACAATCCTATTGATCATGTAGTCCATGATGCATTTCTGATTGGAGTTAGCGATGTCAAGATTCGCCAGGTCCTTTTGAGGCTGACTAATCCGTCGAGGGAAGACACATTGAAGACTGCGCAAGATGCTAAAAGTTTATAACAAGAGCTGCAGTACTGTCGACCGCACCGCAATGAGTCGCATCAATACCGTAATCTGTAACTCATTTATTCAAGTGGTTTTTAAAGAAAAGCAGGTAACGTACATAATTGGCATGGTTACTTACAGAAATTATGATGGTTTGCGCAAAAAATATCATAGATTCTGTAAGTAACCATGCCAATTATGTACGTTACCTGCTTTTCTTTAAAAAACACTTGAATTGTTGTGCTAAACGATACGGTACTGATGCGACTCCGTTTGGTGTTGCCGACAGTATACAGGGTTGCCCAAAAAAACGATAACATTTCTTTTTTCGTACATATCTCGGCAACCGCTGCATCAAATGCCGCAAAAATTTAACTGGAAATACTTTCAATGACTATTTAACTCGAGGAAAACAGATCATAAAATATTCAACCACAACACTTTATTGCGCGCAGTCATTAACGAGATGCGCACGGTCGCAATAATCTTTCTGACGCTCAAGCGGTGATTCTGTCAGTAATTTAAAATGACAGCAATATTTTCTGCCGAATAAGTCGCCATTGTCCATTCAATCATCCAAAGTAAACGGCTTTTCCACAAAAAATCACACAAACTTTGATACATAAGTTGGCTAATAAGTACTCTCTAAATCGAGTTCATTGTTTTTCAATGAACAGTTCATTGTTTTAATGAAATAGTTCATTGTAATAATCATTCCAATGTTTTGCACTTCAACATACGTTACTGATTTTTCAATTAATCTTTTCATTTTTTTGCAATGAAACGCGCTATGTAAAAAACGCCGCGGTCCCAAGCGACTGTTTTCCGAATAGACGCGCGGTCGTGAATGTGTTAAGTTCATCATCAAAAAAGGAGTTTCAGTAAATTAACGTATAGAATTTACCATTTAACAAGAACAACCTATAGAAAGACCATAATTCGCAATTCCGGAAAGAAAACAAGCCAGAATTTTGGGGACGGGAATGATTTATTGTGTTATCTCAGCGGCATTTTTAGGACAACTTGAAAATTTAGGGATTTATGGGATCATCAGCGACGAATCGATCAGAGGCTTCTATGACTAGATTTCGCGTGGATTGCAGGGCAGTACACTTGTTACCCTACAATTGACTAAAAGGATTATCGTATTATCTAATCTCCAATTCCGTTCCGGCAGCTTCTGTCATGCTTACCGCACTCGATGGGTGCAGTGTCATTAAGTACCGCACTTAATGATTTGGTCTTGCCACTTCTTAGACAGATTGCGTCATTGCGTTTGCGTAGAAACGTGTGCAATAAACTTCCATAGACAATTGGGTTAGACCAAAAACCGGATACGTGCACAAACCTGGTAAATGTACACAATCATCTTGCCGGGCCGATGTGCACTTAGCCCGTTTTTACTGTATATTGTTGTGGCGTAAGGCGACGTGACCGACGGTCGGTTGTTTACTGACATATTTTGGCACGTACGGTGACGCTATCAATTGTGCACGCGTAGTCAACAAAAAGAACCTTTATAAAAGTCTTGCGCTTGCAGGTTTCTGACGACTTTTCAGCGCAAGCACGCCATTTGAATATTGCAGTGTTGTGAAAAGCCTAACGACGCAGAGCTGTTTGAAGTCGACTGGAAAGCACTTTTCGTGGAATCAGAAAATGTTCTGTGCACTTGAAAAGGCAGCAAGTAATGTTATGGAAATGTGCATCGAAAATATGAAGCTTTTTGGAAAAAACAAGCCGATGACATATGAATGTGCGTTGCCGATAATCAGCGAGAAATTTCCTCAA
This sequence comes from Plectus sambesii, assembly GCA_002796945.1. Lineage (NCBI taxonomy): Eukaryota > Metazoa > Nematoda > Chromadorea > Plectida > Plectidae > Plectus > Plectus sambesii. The sequence continues at coordinate 9,698 of NIUQ01002446.1, forward strand.
GATACGAAAGAAAATAAATGTGCTCTACAAAGATATACAGGAATGATCGACCATGTTAAGCGGCTAATCCCAGAAGAAGAGCAAAGGCTGCTTTTAGGATTGCTTTTTTAATATCATCATTAAATTATGTTCATATCTTGTTTGCAATTACGCATAGATTGTTAAAATAAATAATATTCGTCCATATGCAGTCAATATTATATCTAATATAAGCCGCACACAACTGGCAATCGCAAGCCTGAATTCTGCATTATTTGTGAACCTTTAATCAAAGGTAGCAGGTAGCAATTGAAATCATGTACAATTGAGGAAAAAACCTTAACTATCATATAGTTTATAGAGAGTAATGACTGCACGATGCACACAGTTGGTACAAATCTGGAATACTCCAATGGACTTGCATTTGTTCAAGATTGTTTTGTTCACAGAATGCAGGAATGTATTGTTGCAACTCTGTGACTTAAACCTCAGATGCGTCGGTTCAGACATTTGGGACTCGGTCCTATCGATGATCCATCATAAATTTTGAGTAGTCGGGTTGGTCTCGATTCGATGCTTTTTAGAACTCCAAACTAACATTCCGTGAATTGTTATGGACCGGTTCATTACCAAAATTTTTCGAAATTTCACACAGGAGCGTCCATTCGAAGTTGAGGTGAAGGCTGTAAATTTCTCACGAGGCTAATGGCTAAGAGAAATTACGGACATTATCTACGAAGCGTCCAAATGTAAATACACACAGGTTGCACTCGTTGTTGAGACCAAATGATTTGACGCCGCGAGGTGACGTCAGAGTACGCGCCAACTTATCAATCAATGCTCCGCCCAGCCGACAGTCGCACGTGGTCTGCCGAAAACTTCCTCATTGTCTAATAACGCGTTTGTACGTGCCTTCCACCTGACATTTTACACTGCAACTTATTGATTTTATATTGAATAGGAACTAAACTCGAAAAGTATTGATTCTCTAATATTTTCGAATATCACCATCGCCAACTTCTCTACAGCACTATGGCTGAGAGTGTTCGCAGTAGCAAAAAAAGGTTCATCATAGAGAAATATCTCAGGCAAGATTCACTATAAGGCCGTGTGTTCATTCTACTTTAAGACCAAAACCATGCAATCGCCTGGAAACTGCGCGTCAAGCGGCCAAAGTCCGACGCGACGAGGAGAACGACATCTTCGCAGAATTGCAGGCAACAATTCCAGGGGCGAAGGAGTCTAACGTCAGCCATATCGATCGCATTGCACTGCTCCGTTTGGTAGTCACGCTCATTCGTCTGCGCGGCTGCGCTCCAACATGTGAGTTCCAAAATAATTTAGTAATAGTTACTATCATCACGCAAACAAGTATTACGTTTAGTCTGAACCTCATGCGCGCGAGCGCGATAACAATCGTACACAGTGCACTTTATGCACAATGCGGAAGTTCCTTGTCTATTTTTCACATACCACATCTGCAAAACAGTGCGCTTCTATGTAGACGCACATTTAATTTGAGGCAAAAGCGGATAAGTGCACATCGAACTGGCATGAAGATTTTTTGCACTTATCCGGTTTGTGCACTTAAGCGGTGGGCACTTATTCGTTTTCGACTATATTGCGTTAAGCCGGAAATTAGTGCTAATCATTATGTTGATCAAATTTTGAAACTCTTGAACGAAAAAAATTCAATCTCACTCAATGTCAAATACAGTTTCATTACTACTCCTGTTCACTTTACCTCTCATATTGATGTCCATTAATCATTAATTCTTAATCATAGCTATCCAAATGAAACCCGATGGTAAATTGAAACACGAGAAAATTACAATTAAAACTTGCATATGTGGATATGGAATATAATTTGTAATTGGGCACGCCTAGAAGTTAGCACTGGGCCCTATTTCACGAACGCTCAGAATCGGAAATCTGTGAAAAGTTGGCTGAGTCTCATACTGTTGATACCAGGTGATATACGGCTGATGTGCGCTACTCAGCCAAATTATCACAGATATCCGATTCTGAGCGTTCGTGAAATAGGGCCCTGGTCGGCATTTGGGAGATGTGCACCCTTACCCCACACGCACACTATCTTTTTTATCCAGCGCTCTATAAAGGTTCTCGCAATCATTTTTATCCCCTTAACTTTCACGTTCATCTCCGCAAGAATCATTATTGGTTAAGCTTACAAAGCTTAAAAAAGGCAGTCTAGAATTTCTGTTAATTCAGAAAGTTAAGTTTGAATAAAGTTATTGCATGTTCTGCTCATCAACTATCACACAGTATATTATTAATTTATGCACGTCACGGTTTATATTTTTTTGATCGTGTCAGTTATTTTTACAGCAAGCTACCGGAACAGATGAGCAATCTTCAAACGTAACTATACTCTCTAAATCGAGTTCATTGTTTTCGCACCAAAAAAATTATTCATTGTTTTAATGAAGTTGTTCATTGAAAAAACAATGAAGAGATTCATTGAAAAATTAGTAACGTACGTTGAAGTTCAAAACACTGAAATGGTTTTTCAATGAATTATTTCATTGAAACAATGAATATATTTTTGGTGCGAAAACAATGAACTCGATTTAGAGAGTAGCACAAAGCTATTTCTATATAATTATTTTTGGTAATTAGCACTTAGCGCGGATGGAAAATTACGCGTCATCATATCCGTTACAGCCTTACTGGTCATGCACATCGCGAGTTATAAAATGTACGTTTAGTAATGACAACAGTGCTTGATAACGCCAAAAAAGAATATCCTTGGTCAGAGGATATAATCACCAGTTGTTTGGATGGATTTATTATAATTTGTGACGGCGACGGCGTTATTCTGTACAGCACAGAAAGCGTTGCTAAATATCTTGGGCTCAATCAGGTAACGAGCCTCGATTACATTTTATTGCAAATGTCCTAAATTAACATTGCTATTTGAATGTTTAAAATTTTTTCATGCAATGGTTTTATCTTTGTGAAGCATGTTATAATGATGAAACATTTAGCAGTGAATTGGAACCAGTATGATATTCCAATACCCAAATAAGCGAATGACATGACGTCAGTTAATGAACTCTTTGTATCATGTCCTACCAAAAGAACTCAAAAACTTTCAATGAACGTGAAAGTTGGTCTTTCTGGAAAGTTTAGGGGCATTCAATGCATATTGGGGTTTAAAATCTGTCTTTATATTCGAGGTGGGGTACATTTGTAATTATTCCTCTCGTTATAGTCACCCTGTAGGCAAACTTAGAACCAATATGGATATGTTTGAATCCACTATGCAGTGTAAGAGAAAGCAAAAATACTTTATGGATTATTGGCGCATAATTAGGTTAAATCTTTAAGTCGTTACGATTAAAGTATCACATCATTAAACATCGTTATTAATATCAATAATGTTTAATTTTCTGGCCAATTTGGTTGGGCAAAAGCTGCGGGACTTTTTCGAGCGCAATGACTATGAAGATCTACGAGAGGCGGCAGTTCAACAGGAGGCAACAGGGGAAGGCCAACTAATCTTCATGCACATGAAGTCAGTGATTGGTCCTCAAGGACGCACATTAAGCTTGAGATCTCCGTACATGAAGGTATTGTCAAGCAGTCAATATTATTTTATTTCTTTGCAGAAGATTTAGGCTCTTGTAAATTAATTGAACAGAAATACAGTCTCTCCCAAATGTACTCAGGAAAAGACAGCGCGGACTGTCGATTGCCGCCGCGCATCGTCCAGGTCAAAAGTTTTCCTTTTACTTGTGCACAGCAATAAACAGTACAGACTGCGAGTTCCGCAGTACTCACGAGTGGTTCTGTTGATAATTCGAGGTGTAATGGAGTAAGAAAATATTAGATTACGATCTATAATGGAGAAAAAACTTTTATTACGTGTAATGAAAGTATAAATCTCATAGCTTTAATTTGATTTGTTGATACCGTTTTTTCAGCCGATCAGTTTTTGTTTGCGCACACTGTATGATTCAAATACTCAACAGCATATCTGGTTGATGTTGGCAACTACTGCCCCTGTTGGTAGTCGAAGCTTGCACAATGAAGTCACCAATCGCTGCTCAGCAAACAGTACATTTGTGACGCGGCATACCTACGATATGAAGTTGAGCTATGCCGACGAAAGGTATGGAACTTGAAGCAAGTAATTGCAGAATATTACTCATTTTGAATTCAATCGGTGCAGTATTTGGTTAATAAATGTAAATCCGTCAAAAACTCGATTGAGTCCCCATGATGTGTAACATTAATTTTTATGTGTTTTGCATAAAATGAGTTTGATTTTTGATGGGTATCATTATGTCTATCATTGTGCACTATTTATAGTTTGAAAAGCCACCTGAAGTTGGAACCAGAGACGCTGATTGGCACATCATTCTACAATCTTGTACATCCCGAAGACCTACTCAATTTGGTCGAATCGCTCAAGGTGCTCTTCAAGAAGATGCACTGTAGAACACCATACTACCGATTGATGGGCGGATGTGGCACTCTGATATGGGTGCAGACTGAGGCTAGTACTGTCTCAAGTACCTCACGTAGTCAGTGTAACCAGTATGTCATCTGCATTCATCAAATAGTAGGGTTAGTTAATCTTATAATTCGGGCCGAAGCAGGAAAGAGAGGAAGAACCGGGTCTCGTCCTGTGACAGCATATGATCCCTGATCAAGCTCGAAACAATTGCTGGAGCTTGCTCTGGGTTGTAAGTTGCACAACAGAGTGCTGAGAGGGTCCTACAATTATTTCTTAAAATCAAAACTGAGGCTCAAAAAGTACTTAAGTAGCAATAATTTATGAGTATATCAGAAAAAATTGAAAATTTAAGATTTTAAGGCACTACTTTTTGATCGTTGTTACTAGAATTGATTTAGTATACATATAGCAGACAAATTTGATATTAAATGCGGGTGAAGAAGAGTTATGGAGAAAAATGAAATGAGATTTCTGCTTCATATTATTTAAAAGCTTGCTATTTATAGGTTAGACCGACTCAAACTATTTGGATTTTGAGCACATATAACACTATTAAAAGACTAAGCAAATAGTGTTGTTAATAGCTAAAATAAGCCTTAATGATTAACTTACGTCATATTCACTCATTTCCCTTGCCACCTAAATGCTTCTAGTACCTAGTTTTAAGCATAAATTAAAATTGCTTTGCAAATGATGCGTTTTAAGCGTACAGAATGTTGATGAATCAAATTCGATCACTGTGGATGCAATAGTATCTGCCAAAACCAATACGACAGTGAACGATTTGCAAGGTTAGTAATTTTTAAATTTACTTTGTGTTAGAATGGTCTCTGAAATTGAATGACTTGAGCAAGCGTGCGTGTGGGGATGTTCTTAATGTGAGCGCGTTGCGGTTCGACTAGTTAAAGGAGCGGGCACATTACGATATACAGTTTAGGAACATGGTATACTATTGCGGATTACCGTGCAACTTGTCGATAGATGACAGTAACCACCTCGAACCATAGTTCGCGATCAGTTATGAGCAGTGTATGCGAATGAAGCACGAATTACAGGACTGAGCTTCATCCGATTTTCAAAATTGGCCTTTTCTTTACCCGATATCATCGGTTTCATGATTTTTATTGACCTACAAATGAGCGCGCTGAAGAATGCCAACATTCCCTAAAGTTGCCAAGCTTGCTCAGCTCGCTTTCTTCATAATTAATGAACTAATTCAATCGTGATATTTGATTGATTACAGAGACTTTTGAAATGTAGTCATTTTTTAACTACTTATAAGTTCTCTCTACCTTCACCAGCTTTTTATGTTTGCTATTGTGTGACTGCGAGAGTAACGAAAATTTCTTTGCCATACTAATTTAGACAACCGTTTTAATGTTGTTCAGTTAAGGGAAGCTTGCAGCAATACTGTTTCATTTAAAGAATGGCAACTTTTTACATGAGAAACGCTCGCTAATTTCACAGAGAAGCTCATATCAGCCATATATCAGAATGAATTACCTGATTTTCTCGAAAATAAGCCTCGGGCTTTTTTTACGAGAAATAGCATTTTCGAGCCTCAACATTTTCCTCTAAAATACGCCCGGGGCTTATTTTCGAGAAATGCAGAAATCGCAGTGTTCTACCCTCCAGTTCAAAAAAAAATAGCATTTACACATAACTTATGAACATACTGTCCAAAAATTAAACCTAATGCACTCAATGATACAGGAGAGCAGATAAACGCAGCCGATCTCGATATTTCACCGCGTGTTTTGCGATAATTTTATTGCGAAATCGCGTCGTACCGTGACATAACATGCGTATTTCATTACGCCCCGGGCGTGTTTTCGAGAAAAGGCAGCAAAAGTGGTATGTTTTTTGACGCGGACGGAAAAATTTTTGACCGGAAAATAAGCCCGGGGTGTTTTCGTGAAGGCTTTCGAAAATACGCCCGGGGAAGGGCTTATTTTCGAGAATATCCGGTATGCGTGTCAGATGATTGTTCTGGTCTGCAATCTCAGTCAATAATGTGCCGCGAGAACATATCGCCCCATTGTCAAAATGAAGTCAATTGTCAATTGTCAATTGTCAATTGGAAGCAGAAGCAGCACTCAGATGGTGTTCAGTCTGCAAGAAGTAGCCGATATCCTACCATTTGTATTAATGATAAAGAAAGCAACGTGCTGAATTAAATATGCAATTTTTAATCAAGTTTGTTCGAACCTTTGTTGAAAGTTTTGTGATTTTGCCCATTTATGTACTGATTGTGTAAAAAACCAGAGAAGGGGGAGGATCAAAGAATCGTTGACCTATTGTTTACATTTAATGTTAGATTCTAGCTCATTGTAAAATAACACATCTGATCTCTATTATTTTTGTCCTTCACTAAGCTAATTTCCTCACTTGCGCTTGTGATTTATCGTGCTTCTCTATTGTGCGCGTTTAATTTTTCTAAATACTTCTATATTTTCATATTAATTTTCCGTTGTAGTCAATGAGCGAATGGACTCCATAAACGAAGTGCTATTGTGGCTCAAAAGCGATCTTCCCGACAGGCCACCATCCGACCTTGACACTATATCAGATATAGCGGCAAACACTCCCTACAACAAAAAACAGTCGCAGGATTCTCTGATACAACAACAGGACAGGTTGAGTGACTTGCTCATTGTTCGTAATAGATAAATGAAGCTAGTGAGAGACGAGGAACTCAGATGACTGAACGCATGTTAGTATTGAGTTTTTTATGAGTGAGGACTAGCTGGCCTGGATAAAACAGGAAAAAAACAGGATAATTATATCAAATGCTCCGTATTCCAACCTATTCGACGGTCGCCACATGATCAAACGATACAATTGCCTTCGGGTACTCAGACGCCAACGTCATACTTAACAGAAAGATGAACTGAGCTAATTCCTAGTTGTTGTGTAAAGGAAGCCAACAACAGTGGAAAGTCAGAAGTATAATTATTGCCTCAGTGATCTAATTATTGCTTAAAAATGTAAGTTTTTAACAGTATACTACTTAGCGGATTGATTTCGTGTAATTCACTTGAAAGTCAGGATTTTAGGAGTCTATCTTTCATATTCAGCGGTTTAAACGCCATTAGATATTAAATTTCTTGATTACCGATTATTATGGTAAAAGGAGGATTCAAAATGATCTCTCAGTAACGATAAGATTCACTAGCTGTGCTTTGTTTCTCGATTCATTAAAGCATTTTAATAGTGGTTGTTGCTATTTACAGCCAACTCGCGATCTGCAATGAGATCGCAAGTAACGTGCACCTACCAGAAGCAGATACAATGAAGTTTTCTTCAATTTACGCTGGAAAGGATATCCTCCTGCCACAAATTCCCATTAAAAATAACTCCACCAACATCCGGTTTGATCATCAAACAACTATGAGTCAATCGCAGCATTTTGATAACGATGGCTTTCTCAATGAAAACAGCACTTATGCGTATCCTCACTTATCAACCGTGCTATCATCCACTATTGGTTTGTTAATTGCAGTGCCATATGGTTTTTATGGGGAATTCTGGTTACATTAAGCTATGTGAGAAACTTAGACAGGTACTTATTAGATACAATAAAGAATGCAATCAAAACATTTTTTAGTAAAGCGTTCTTGTACGACATAGAGTGCTACTCGCAATTAATCATAATTGTACATGTGCAAAGCTATTCTTAAATGAAGCAATAGCATCTCTTAAATAGGCTCCAATATCACAGATATGTAATGAATTTCTTTCATCATAGCTGAAAAATCGTGTTTAACAACAGAGCGATGCGTGCTTTACTTGTTGAAACTGTACATGATTTGCAGATTCGCTTTCTTCCAATAACGCGACTGAAATGCTCAAAACATTGGCTCCATTCGTTGCTCAAGAAGAAATGCTGCCTTTGGATATGCAGGTATAATAAAGTCCAAATAATTGTGTGAATTAAAAATGTTCTCTGAGCTGAGATATTTGCAATTTTGTACGTTCACGACAAATACAAATCATAAAATCATGACAGTGTTCAAAGGAAATTTGAGACAAGGATTAATATTGATTATTTATAAATAAGTATTCATGAATCAAAATAAGCATTGTGATACTTTAGGGTCTAACGGCCGATTTTTACATGGATGAATGGTTTCAATCGGACCTAAAAACGAAAGATTGCGCTCATCGATTACTGATGACACCGCCACCACCGGCATATATGGCTTATTAGTTGCTAACGAGTAATATAGACGCCCCGCTTCAAACACATAAGTCAGCTTAATCTTCTTTTCGGGCATGATCGGCTGTTGAGCAAAAGTTTCTTTGAATGCGGCAGCATTAAAACGAATCCAAGCACCCGCGCAACCTTGATCTGCAAGCTATGCCATACTCTAATTAACCAATACCCTCAAACCGCTCCAAGATGAAAGTAATAGATCCCATTGCGGAATATATACAGTGTATGGAGCGCGCACCCCTCTCAGATTTGTGACCCCACTCTATCATTTGCTTATTGTAAAGAAAGTCCTCGGTTTGGCGATCATTTAAAAAAAATACGTCACCATAACTTCGCGGAATAACTTAATGATATCCTTATAAAACCGAATATTTCTGCATCCTCCATACCTCTCACGCTCATCTTTGTCTCCGCATAGATCGAAATAAAAAAGCCCCTTCCCCAACGTCTCTGTTTGAACGGAGCCGTCGAAAGATTGCGACCACTACGCGGGTCGTATTTCAGTCGAAAACGGATAAGTACAACCCGCTTAAGTGCAAAAACCGGATAAGTGCAACAGTTTTTCCATGCCTTTCTATGCCCCGAATTTTGTTTGCCCTATGTTTTGTACAAGATCTAAAGCCGGATAAGCGCAACCATTTTTTCGTGCCCAGTCGAGTTGCACTTATCCGGTTTCGACTGTAGCATGTACTATTATTACATAAGAGATGGAATGACATATTGATACTAATATCGATATCCGATAGTATGAGCTCTGGTTTTTTCTAAAGTTGAATGCAAACAAAGTCTTTCACACAACTGGCAAGCAACTTACTCGTTATCACCATTAGCATAAAATAAAGAAAAGTAAGACAGGATACGTAAAAATCCACTCACCATCCCCCCTCACCTTCCTTTAACGCAGCAAAATGAAGTAAAAAAGTAATTAACTAAGTGATGTCTAATTAAAGCACTAAAAGGAACTCAAACAGGATGAGGAGGATGCGTTGAGAAATGCATATTAATTCTTGAAATAAATTTTCAATCGCTTTATTGCTTGAACGGCAATAAAATTATCGCCGTCCGATGAGGGCTTTCGTTTCTAATTAGCCTAACCTGATGATGTGGACCTCTGTCCGCAATGGATTTTTGAGCTCAATGGTCCTCTCGACCAGCTCCCGCAAGCTAGGTACTCGGAGCACCCGCAACCAAATAAAAGCGCATATGCGATCAGCAGACTGTTAAACGCTATCGTGTTTTTGATAAAATGTCCAATACAAATTTAATTAATACATATCTGCAGCAACTGAATAGTAACGCGAAAAGTTCAAATTAACGATGTCAACCAACTCGTATAACTTTATTGCGTCTGGATTGTATGTAAAAATGTTTCTATCATGCCGGATCCTCCTGGTTTTACTGTGAGCCGTGCGCAATTTTCCAACATTGAGAATCTTGTCCGTAAACATCTGCGTACCCCTCATGCTGTACGATTATCTGTGCATGATCTTCCTTTGTATTAAGGCTGTTTCATTAATACCTTCGAGGTGCCAGCCTCTTCTCCACAATGCTATTCTTGCTTCTATTCTTTGTCTCTCTCACTCATGTTCAATAAATAAAGCTTTTTCGGTTGAAACGCCTATTCAATATCATTCAAAAACGTCAGAAATTTCCTCGCTTTACTAGATGCAGCAAGAGCTCTATTGAAATTTTTTGCGCTTATTCATTTTGTTTTGTTGCTCAGTCTACTATTATTGCTTTTGCGGACGAATATAGCTACTGTTTTTGTTTTTGCGTTAAGCGTAAATGTATCAACAAAAAACTATAGCATGGCTCTTCAAAAATGAATTAGATATCTCGCTTTCTCCCTCTGAAAGAGATAAGACAACTATGCCAAAGAGTCTTTTTCGTCTTTACATGTATGGAGTTATTTAAAGTATTTGATATGTTTAGTTTGGGGCCAATTTGGATGAGTTACGGAGGCCCTGTCTAGAGCCAGTGAAAGAATATTGATATCACATCATTACCATATCATTTTACTTTCAATTAATCATTTGTTATTATAGTCAAAATTTCTTCTACAGTAATAAGAAAAGTAAGTCTTGATTTTGTGACGAAATTTTTTGTATACGATGTGCAGCTTGCGCTGTAGCAAAGCGAGAAACCATTAGCGAGAACACCAACTGCGAACGATATTATTTTTTAAGATTCACTATGTATAGCGAAATAGTAAGGTTCCCGCAATGAGGAACGCGCAGTTTATGATCGTACGAATGTATATTAAGATATGTCTTTAACGAATTGTTACTAAAGACCGGAACTATGTTCCGACCTTGATGATGAAATGTGACATATTACTCTCATCCTATCGGATATGTTGATGAAGGTAGGACGAATTGTATCCTTTGCTTTACTCTAATTGCCTTTAAGCACGGTTATAGACGGAGACCTCGAGAAATTCTCCTGTTTTCTCCATTAGTCTGTACTAAATTTCCGGTCACGAGAATGTCGGTTTTTCGCATCATTATTCCCCACAGTTTTTCTCTTGCGATATCAGTCTGATAACCCTATGGTCACGAGTACTCTTGTTTCGAGATATAATTTACACAAACACTGAAGAACGTTTAAGTACAAGCTACCACAGATATGTCACGAGCACAGTAAGCCACCGAAATCTTTCCACATGCAAAAATGTTTTACTACTAAAGGGACAAAAACGACTTCCACTTGGAAACTCGTCGAGCCTCCAGGGCCGAGTATCACTAAGGCTTAGTCACTGATACCTGAGAAGAGTTGGCTGCGTCTCATACCATCTACATGAAGTCATATATGCCTAAATTTAGTACTCAACCAACTGATCTCATATTTTAGACAGTGACCTTGAGTGACACTGGGCCGAGGACGCGACGCGTCCCAGAAACTCGTTCTGAAAACGAAATGAATGTTATTCGATACTCCGCGATCGTCGCATCACAGTCTAACTCTGCAAAGGTCAATGAATGTGCCGTGTTTATACAAATAAGAAGATAAGACTGGTCATGGGCATGAAATGGGCATGAAATGGGCTTGTCATACAAGGTCAAATTCTTTTAAAATGATGCAACAAATACGTAAAACATTAATAGTGACAGGATACACGGTACTTACAATCCATCTATCATTGACCTTCCTCCATCAGCGCGAAATGTAGTGAGTCATTCTAACACCCTTGTCCTTAGTCTAACAGTGATCGGTCAAACTAAATTGCAATAATGCGCAGTACATTAATTAAAATGCATACAGTCGATAGAGAAGCATATTAGATAGGAAAATGAGATGATATTAACAGATAAACCATGAAATCAAAGAGCAAAGCAATCAGTGCTTAGTAATAATCGCTTGCTGTAGTTAAGACTCTCATAAGGAAAGGTTTTCTGTTGGTGGAGTGCAAATTTCGGCCACGGAGAGACAGCCGTTCACCTCTGGCCAAGGCTCTAAACTCTCCAGAGACAGTAATGGCGCTGAGTTAGAATTGGAATGCGCAACGTCGTTCGCATTGAGAGACGCATTCGACGTAGATAATGTCGGCGATTTCCGTGCCGTTTTTTTGTCATTTGGTGAAGAAACAGGACGACGGAAGACGACCGACGACAGGTAGCTGGCATTGATGCAGAACTGTACGAAATAAAGCAAACGTGCCGTGCAAACCGTGGCAGAGCTGAACAGAACGGTGTCAGAAATGTCAATATCAAAAACGTTGAGGAGACGAAGGACAAAGTCGGGTGCGTTGAACAACAAGTTGATGCTTGTGATCGCGAGCCATTGATAGGCGGACCTTGGAGAGCGATCGCTGCAGCAGAATCCTCCCTTCGTCCGCCGATGGGTGGATGCTGTAGTCAGCGTTGGATCGCTGCTAGTCGAACAGGTCAATTTTCGGATATCGCAGTTGTTGGAACTTTGATCGCTTTGACTTTTCTGTACGGGGCCTAGTCGCGGCGGTCGTAGAAAGAGCACGCGCATGTCGAGTACAGCTGTGATGCACACTGG
>NIUQ01002447.1:0-22369 GCA_002796945.1 Plectus sambesii
CGCTTGACGTTCTGCCAAAGCGCGGACTAGACAGTACTCAGCACATTAACGGAAGCGCCGCATGGCGACATCGTAGGAATTCATAATGTTGCTGAAGGTCGGAATGGGGATGCACCAGCCAATGTTGTCCGGTTCCGTACAGGGGCCGAAGCCGCAGTCGAGTCGCTCTGGCAAGCAGCGAAAGCCAGGATCACATTCAGAATTCTGCTGTCCCCTTCTTCCGATGTGAAAATGGCATCTTGTGCTGATCACCACTTCTCCGGGAATTGCTGAAGCAAGCACAAAATTCAGAGTCGTATTTTTAAAACATACCATATCGGCTTTGACAAGGACATTGGCCAAATCGAATTTGCCACTTTTCTCTGGAAACAGTCCAATAATGCTTTCAGTATGATTAGACAAGTTCCCTTATTAAAGCGAAGATATCAGAGGTGTAATTGATTCATTATACGAGTTTGCATTATACGTGAAATACATTGTTGGCTGCTTAGCAGTTTGCGATATAGCAGACTGCAACCGACATTTGCGAATCTGCGCGAAGGAATGGAGAAATACTATTTAGCAACCTATTGTCCCAACGCCAATGTGTAATGTGAACCCATAGGTATCATGTTATAATTTTTATCCCTAGACACAAGATTTGCATTGACAAGCCAAATTAACTGGAGTGAGATCTGCATTTAGGACTAAAATATGTGATATCTATGGAACGATAGCACTCTTCCGCAATAAAATTGTAATTTAACTTACGATTGTCACAAAATGTCCCACTCCATCCAGCCCAGCACTCGCAACGCGATCCGTTGACCCGATCGAAGACGCAACGTCCATGAGGCTCGCACAGCTTAACCGTAATAACTTTTCCGTGGTCGTACACGCTCGTCGAATTGCACCAGTTGACGGCTATTTCTTTAAAAAACAAAACATTGAATTTATTGCAAAGCAATGAAGCAGATATCAGTTTTTCACTTTATTCACGCCATTTCTAATTTTTTGGCTAGTTTTATGATAACTATCTAGCGCCCTGATGCCAGTTTCCGATCATTGGTTCAGTAACCTGAGATGAAGTTAACTGCTAGACGGAGGACATTGACCTCCAAAGATTCCAGTTATCAAGTATCATAAGTACAATTAACAGAAATACGGTATTAGAACACTAATCTCCAAGCTTAATATTAGCATAAAGTTGACATCTCAGCCGGCGATCTGTTAACGAGCGCACCTGAAGGTGAAAATAAATCAGTAAGCTCATTCGATCAGGGGGGGGGCGAAGATGCGGCAGTTTGGACGCCACTCAATCAACTCAACGCCAAACAATCGTATTAGCAATAATGCGTCATTCTTTGCTATAGGGACATATCCTAACGAGCTCGCCGAGCAACTGCACTAAGCAGTAAAGTATTCCGAACATTAATGCTCGGTTAGTGGCTGCGACACAAGCTTTACTATAACCAATCCAGGGCCTTTCTTGGTTTTTTATCCGAGGACCGAAGAACTTACTAGATTCGCATCTGTCGCCGGTATATCCAAGAGCGCAGGAGCAGACGGTCTTGCCGCCGTTCAAACAGTGACCGTCGCTATTGCTGTTGCTGTGATATATAACACTCGTTGGGGAGGAGTCTCGGGGAGAGTCTCGAGAGGAGTCTCGGGACGGTTCAGTGTCGCTTTCGGTATCGTCATGCTCATCGTGCGATGGTTGAGAATACGTCCTGCGGCGCGTGTTCGTACTGTACTCATAGGAGTCGGTGCGGGATGAGTCTTGTTGCTGCTCCTCGCTCTCAGGCACATGCGCTCTCGACGGTCGGAAGCTTGAACGTGGGTTACTGTATGACGCTTTATTTGTTCTCTCCTCGACGTATTCTTCTTGCACCCTCCTTGGAGCCGGCGCCGCAAAAGTCAACTAAAACAGTTGAGAGTGCGTATTATGTACAAGCGGCGACGCGCGATGGAAGAAGTAATATAGCTCCTTGTTGAATATCATTCACTAGTTCCGGCTGGATGTGTGGTAAGGCATATGTTAGCTCACAGATGTCCAAATAGTGTCTAACGGAATCTCTCCTTTTGCTCTTTCGATAACAGAAACACGCCAAAAGCACTTTTACAGTTGACCTCTACTGTAAAGCCCCCTCAAAGACGGTTTAGAGGAAACTCCAACGGCTCTGAATATTCAATTTTTGCTCGGATCCTAAAAAGGAAAACATTTTGCCATTTTCCTATCTCTCTCCTCAACGCTCACGAGTCCACCCATGCCTCTTACCGCTAAACAGGTCCCCCAGTTATAAATATTCCCAAACTGGCACACAGGACGCCACAGGAAGTATTAATTTGTAAAATTCATTCCTGTAACTATACCTCGCACAGCGGTCGACCCGTAACGGTAATACGCCGACGGAGTTCGTTCGGTAGATCGAAACAAGGAGCGGCGCTCGTGCACTCATTGGCAAAGTGTATGCTGCGCAAGCCCGTGAAACTCGCGATCTCGGACGTGAGTTCAGCATGGCAAAAGGTGTGAAAATCTAAATAGAGACGGTTTGATGCAAAGTGAACCGAAGTTTATATTGATGTTCCAGAATTGCGCGAACGTAATGTTGCGCTTTCTGGGTGCACCGCTCTCGGGTCGAATGCCAGCAAACGGCATTAGCGACGATGCCTAGTCCATTGCTGACCTTAACGGCAAATTATTGCCCAATGCTACCCTTTTATTTTGATATGAGCATTGCATAGGACGCACTGGGGACATTCTCGCTTCCCATTACCCAAGTCAGAGTTCATAAATAAGCATATATACTTTAATCTTCCTTCCCTTAGAAGTTAATATTTACATGAAAAGTTAAAACCACACCATCTGCAAAACGAAAATTAGGGTTATAATCAGCCTCTTAACATACTGTCTCATATTTTTCTTCTTCTAAATATCGGGACATTCCACAAGATTTATTGTCATACTCTTTACCCACGAAAGGAAACCCTATGAATACGCTTCCTGTAATAAAAATGGGTCGCGTCGCTGAATCACCGTTTTTAATAAACCGACTTGACTCTGTTGAGCAATAGAACACACTGATAATGAAATATGCCCTTTCAACGACAATTGATAATCCGAATGATACTCACTGATTTCAGTGACTTTTGAAAGTTCTCCGTGTCGTTTGATGATTATAGTTGCTTCATTTGTAGGGAAAGCTGCAAAATATTCGTCTGTGCTCCAGTTGTAGATACTATTATCGGACAGATAATTATGAATTGCTATGCCCAAGGGACACACGACCAAACTCTTGATAAAAATTTATATCTTAAATGTTACAAAAGTCAATATTCCATTGCTGGCGATTCAATAAACGCTATTCAGTTTTGTCTGCTACTTATTTCATAAATGCCTCAAAGTTTGTCTATCTAACGTGCAAAGCTCAAAGTCTATCTATAGATCTTTAACAATTAAAACATGGCACACTCACACTTGGGCTTCACACGAAGAAATACATTGGGGCACAGAATCTTTAGAACCTGGTTTCCTTTGGCACCAGTAAGACCGCGGACGCCAGCAGCACTCTCGGGCATTACGCAGCAGTCGTGCTCCCTGTCAATGTACTGCCCTCCGCGACATTGCGGAGGTTGCGAGCGGCCCGCCGCACCACCTCGTGCTCCGTATGTCTGGGCAGCGCCCAACAAAATTTCCGCATACAGAGCAAGAAGAATAATCCAAGCACGGTAGACAGTAGCTGACATCATGAGCTGGACATTCGCAGGCGCCGGCTGCAGAATGATGTAGTAAAGTCGCGGTTTGGACAAATGGCGCGCTAACCGTTCCTTCTTCCTCTGCGTCTGCCGCTCCCCACCAAAGTTCAGAGACGGTGCAAGAATGTCAGCTTAACTATCCTTCGTTGAACTATCTAGACGAGAGATCGAGATAAACAGATTACCTAGGAACCCCACTCGCCTCGTGCTTGCCTTCAGCTGTACCCGGCCACTTTCCTAGGCTACCAGCTCGGCTGCCGGATACACCCTAACATTTTTCACGCCGAAGAAATTTTTTTGGGGTTAGTCACGTCAGCACGGCGGGAAAAATGTCAAATACTTTTAAGCAACGCTGTGTAATCAAGTATTTTATTTGTCTAGTAGTAACCTACAACCGTTCAGTTAATAGAGATGCAAAAGCAAGCAGTTTTTAATTTTTTTTAAATTAAAAAACGACTAAGCCAAATATGATATGCTTTTCTCGCGTCATCGTTACGTGTGAGATCTAATTTTCTTGTGCACATGAGTCACACATGAATCAGCTGAGCGAAAAACTTCGACCGCCCAGTGGCAAAATGTGTAATTGCACCGCAAAGATTAACCAGTTATCTACCAAAGACAATCATAAGAGGCGAAAAGTGAAAAATATTCTGACTTTTGTCCCCTAATTTGCTTTTCTTTAAAAAAGGGCAACTTATTCTTTTACGAAATAAGAAGAAGGAGGAAAGCGCTAAATGATCAAAAGCATCGTTCGCTTATATAAGAGTGGGCTTTTCGTACTAAAATATCAACTAATAACTGGATATATATTTTCTGTTTAATATTTTGATCATATTACTTTTACAGGTTTTAACTTAACACCTCATAAGGTCTTTTGATCTATAACTTTTTGTATCCTTTTGCGACACAACATACTGAGAAACACTTGTTTAACAGGAGAGTTATGTTGTTTTGGTGTTTTTCAATAATACTCCAAGTAGCAGTTCACGAAACTTTATTTTCACTCATCAGCCTCATATAAAGAATCGCGAAGATACACTAGTATATGAACAGGAATCTACACGTTAAATTATTATATATAACAATCAATGTCTGCTAGTGGAGACGACCTTAGGATGAATTGCTCGGAACGATGAGAAAATTGCTTCATGAGTTGGGATGGGAACGCACCAGCCAATATTTTCTGGCGACTGGCAGGGAACAAAGCCGCAGTCCAGATCGTCGGGCAAACAACGCAAACCATTGTCGCAATCAGGATTAGGCTGAGTAGCGCCAAAATAAAAGTGGCATCTCTTGCTGATTAACACTTGATCGGGAATTGCTGAAGAGAAGAGTGCTTTGCGAAAGCGGACAAGATAAAGATTACGAGACAGCGTTATATGATAAATGTGCGTGGGACGCGCGTGGTGACAATTTGTAATATCGGGTTGTACGAAGCGTTCGATATAGCTCTCTAGGGATGCTCCAAATGTAAAAGCACATAACGTGAACTCTCGTTTAATTAACAATTTTAGTTCCAAAACAATTTTTATCAACGAACTTCAACGTCTTCCATCGGAATAACTGCCAAAAAGACCGTTGAGGAATTTTTCTAACCACGTTAGACAATCAGTTTTTAAAGACACGGCGGCGACTTACGCGTTTCGCAAAATTTTCCTGTCCAACCGTGGAAACAATCGCAGTAGGATCCGTTTGATTGTTGAAACGCGCAGCTACCATGAAGCCCGCACAAATCTACCCTTGTCATTGCGCCGTCTTCCACCACTTCCGTGACGTTGCACCAGTTGATGACTGAAATTTTGGAATGAAGCAGAACATTGAATCCACCGTTTTCTTTCCATTACTCTCAACTTATAACAACACTCTGCCTTCTGACGCGCGTTGCTTACAGCACTTTTCAAAACCACCATGGTCATAAAGATGCAAGACACAGACCCTCGATCAATATTGTTGACACAGGGAGTTTGCGCTTATTTTAGAAAAACAAAAATACTCTACCCCACTATGCGTCTGCGAACAATAACCGAGTCATGTCAATCAGAAGCGTGAAAAATACCAAGTATTTAATTATCCCGATATAGGTTAACTGAACTTCTTATTTAGATGATCTAGAGTACAGTTTGAACTTACATGATTCGCACTTCCTGCCAGTGAAGCCCGGCGGACAAGTGCATTTAGTCTCTCCTCCATTTAGACAATAGCCATCTTTTATTGGCGCAGATGTTGTGGCAGCTGTCGTTATTGATGCTGTCGCATTAAATGCTGCCGTACTAACACCGTCAGAGGCTGTTGAAGACCACTGAGCAGAAGTAGAATCTGACGTAGTGATCAGTGAAAGCGTTACCTGAGTCGAAATCGGATCACTGCCGGTGTCGCTACTCGTAGGTTCTGAAGTATATTTCGTTGTTTCTGTTGTGATCGATGTCTCTACGGATATAGTAGTAGTGAACTTTGCAGGAGTAGTTTTCCCTTGATTAGCAGTTGTGAAGCCATCTGCATGCGTCGTTCCGGTTGCTTCGCTTGCTGCTGTGCTTGCGCCACCTGGCGGCCATGTAGTTTCCCCTTCTTGCGAGACTGTAGTCAGAGCAACTGGCGCTTCCGAAAAGGCCGCGGTTGACCTTGCAATGGATGCTTGAGTGACCTTCATTGTTACTTCTGCTGATGAAGTAGTAACAGGTGCATTTGATGACGGTTCAGAAGTAGTTGCAGTTTGACTCATGCTTGTACTTGTACCTTTCGCCGAGCTTGAAGTTGATACAGATATAGGTGGGATTGTTTCACTCTCTGTGGTTGAAGGATCAATTGCAACAGTTGTGATGATAGCCAATGGCGCTGTTGAATATTGCGAACTGACTGTAGTAGTCATTGCCGAAGGAGCAACGCTCGTAGAACCAATAGCCACCGTGGTAGTACGCGGAAACATAGTCCAAGCAGTTTTCTGTGGACGAAAGGTAATCGAAGTTGGCAGATGATGATGATGATGTTTTCTTGTTGTTCTTGCTGCTCTTGTTGTTGTGGACGTTGGTGGTTTTCTAGTGGTTGTAGTTGGCGTTGACTTTTTAGTGGTAGAGTTTGGCTGTGGCTTTCTTGTAGTCGTGATTTTGTGGGCGTTTGTCAAAGCAACAAGGCACAGGATGCATAAAAAGGAAAGAGAAAGATTCATGCTGTAGTGCTAAAGAAATATTCAAGTATAATATGCTAAACGAAATATGAGCACAGTTGAACGGTAAAAATCCTCAAGCAAGCTTTAGAACTAAAAGTAATGTACATTCTGAATCTTTTAAATGGGCTTAAAGTGGTGGGTAGAGGCCGACACTCCCACGTGTTTATTTATCAAGCGTCTGACGTAGTGGCCTATAAAGTTTTGATGATAATGCAAAGGATGCTGTATAGTTATCGCGTGGCAAGGAGACAGACGGTAAGTGATAAAGTGACGTCTCATTTGACGCGCATCTTCCTTTATCGCTTAATTTCTGCTACGTCAGAAGGACAAATATTTCGTCTCAATAAATACGTAAGAACCTTTAATACTCTGAGTGGGCTCGAAAAGCCTAATAATGGCTAGTTATCATTGAACTTCCGGCGATACATAAGTCGATTATTGATTGCAAGCAGTGGGTAACATACGGGATAGTTTTATCATCTTCCCACTTACACTTGTTCCCAAATAAATTCCACTCTACAGCTCTATATTGCTCATAAAGTTTGACAAACATGGATACGGTATTGCCAAGTATTGTTTATTATTTTTATTTGAAGTCTGTCCAGTGCCATTTCCTGTATTTGTAAACAGTAAACCGTCTTCAGAAATCATGAAGAGGAATATGGAAATAATGCACGTTCGTCGAACGTTAGTCACGGGCAAACAGTGGACCGTCATGGACAACTAGTGCCTCTTCTCTTGCATCTAGATGAATTGCGCGCCTGAGAGCGATTTTAAAATGTTTTTGTTTATCAGTTGCGTCAGAAGAAAGAAATTCAAAATGCCACCTTAATACCACTTTCATCACGCCGATATCGCGATCCGACGGAATGTGCAGAAGAATGCGACCGAGTTTAAGTGTCGCTCCCGGCCACCAACCTGTTGTGTTTCACTCGTCAACTCGTCAATCAAGTCTGTTACTCTTCGTCTTCTCGACCATTTTGCTCCATTTTCCTCCCCGCACTTGATCTGTCGCTAGGACCTTGTCCGAATTTAAAGACCGTGGTGGCAAAGTCAGAATTTCATTAGTCACTAACGATGACTTGCTCTTTTGCTATGATGAGTTTGTTCGCAATTTTTGCTATTCAAATAAATGGCGCTGATTCGAATGGAGGCGAAGAGGAATTCTATTACCCTCGTGCTCATGGAGGACGCCGACAAGACTTCGATAGGCCCTTTACCGCTCCGCGCGCTAGACCTCTTTTCGATGGAAACTTTTTCGATTTGCGAAATCGAAACAGAAACTTTCGCGCCAATTCAAATTCATTCAGACCGAATTTGAACAACAACCATCGACCCACCTTCGTATCTGGCCAATGGATTTACGATTCAAATGTTGGATGGATATTTTATCCTTCATTCTCGCCATTTCCTGAAGGTAACTTCGATAGAAACTTTGACCTACGACGTCCGAATACGCAGCCACGCCGGAATAATAACGAGGAAGTCGCCACTGAGCAGCAAAGACCACGGAAACTGCATAGCGGCGAAATAAATGAACAGCCCGCCCAACCATCTCAAAATCAACAGGAGAATAATAACTTGGCGAAAACTAGGGGGCCGAAGAGCCGAGTTGGAGAAAGTTTTAGCACGTTGGACCGCCTTCGAACGGAGGCGCCTACGCCGAAACCACGCAATCTCTTCGGTATAACGTCCAAGGAAATAGCGGACTTTTTCAACGAAGCATAGTGAAGTAGAAACCTCGACATGAGTCAGCTGACCGCTATATTATTGTAATTACCGAAAGTGAAGTTGTTTTACTTGTACAAAATGTGTGTATGAAAGTGGACAGAATTTCTGTTCGTCCAAATGGTCATTTGTTCCGTGCTGACAGCTGGCAAGTAAAATTCCAGAATAACTGAATGTCAAAGAGTCAGTTTGATTAACCGTTACGCTATCCACATAAATGGGCACCGTAATGAGGTTATGGGTTGACCAAACGTCTCTCTCTGATCATTGCAGCATTTCAAATGTTAAGTCCTACACTTCATTCCTATGGTTAATTTTTGCCTGTTCTTTTTGATGACGTTTGCTTGGTAGGTAAGGCAAGATGAGAATGTCGCATCCTTTCGTAATTCTTGCCTCATCTTCCTTAGTTATTTAAATAGCATAATGTGTCACACTATTGTCGTTTGATTTCTGCTTTGTCACTCAAACTGGAGTCTGTGATGCCGTAAGCATAAATAAATTGATCTTTTCCCGATTAGACTGCCATCGTGCATGAAATTTCATTGTATTTACTGAATCTTAACAGGAGTTATTTTCTCTACCCTCAATATAACACACATATAACACACACACGCATAACACACACACACATCAGAAAATTGGATCAATTTCATTAAACTAGTGCATATGCAGAATAAATATATGTTAACAGTTTTTTGCATTGCACAGTTCCAACAGTTTTATGAAAACTGTCCCCAAAAGTGCCAATTTCTGATCTAAAGCAGGACTGAAATTTGTATTGGTGTGCTGTAGTTTTCACTTCGTTTTTATTGTATCCCAAAATATCCTTATTATTGGACATCATAGCACATAATAGTAACACATAAATAAAGAATGCATTAGGACGCAATTCGCACTGGTGAGAATGTTGAACCAGTCTCACATACAATGAAAGCGATAAAATCTACAACAGAACAAGAAATACCTTCAATTGTACGAAGACTGACTCGTACTGGCCCCGATCCGTCTGAGTAATTCTTTGTTTACAAATCCATGCGTAATGTTCTTTACGTTATCTTATTCAAAGGTTAAGGAACTGCTTTGATCACTTTTAAAACATTTTGCAGGCTTTGCCAAAGAAAGAGACAAAGCAGAGTATTCTTTTTTGTTCTTCCTATCAAAATAATTTGCATATTTTCATACCATTTTCATGCTAATAAGAACACTTTTAATATCAAAGAGGGTATATTTCAAGTCGAATCAATATTTAGAATGTCCTTGTTGATGTGCAAAATTTTTTCTTTGAAGTGAAAAATATCGATATTAACGTAGAAATTGTTTATAACTGGCCTGCGGTTGTTTATAACTCACAAAAGACTCGCCCGATTAGGGAACTAGTGTATTGCACTACTTTAATTGAACTTTCATGAATAAAACTGTGAGAGATTTTTCACCACACATCACTGATGTGTCCTAGCTATTAAGTTTGCAACAGAATAGTGTAATTTATCGTTAATAAAACTCATGATGTCCTCGAATAGTCCGATCGTCTCGTACAGATTGTGTGTTCACAGATGTTCGTCAAGATAACTGTTATCTGGTCATCTTTGCTCCTGATTGTTGTCGGTACGACAGCGAGTAGAGAAAGATTGATTGAAAATGAACGTATTATTGTTCGGGATGGTCCACAAATCCCTCATGCTGTCTTCGGAACGCAGGAAGAAAATGAAGCTCCGAAAACAGCGCTAAGAGTGAGAAACTTAACTACTTTTGAAAATTCGCAAAAATCCTTTCAAACTGATTTGCCTATTAACAAAAAATTACAATATGCATAATGACGTACAGTAGTAACGCCGCAACAAAAATCGGGCATCAAGACACGCGTCAGCATCTTTTGGCTTCTTACCAGAGAACCGTGCGCGACTTCTGTTATTGCTCGATTGAATTTACTAAGGGGTACTATAATATGCAAAAAATATTATTACTGTATTCTTTCAACGGTTTTTAGGCGGCAGTTCAAGTATTCATCAACAAAGATCGATCGAGCAGCCTGCGACCGTTCCGATCAAGAGGAAATGGAGGGGATGGGGAGGCGTCATTCGATGCTCCTCTAACAGCGCCGCGTGCAAGACCTCTCCGTCATCAAGTAGGAAACTTAGGAGCGACCTATCCAGTCGCGACGCCACCGGCTTATTCCTTGACCAGCGATTACGAAAAATTTGCTGAATACACTTCCGATGTGCATGACGGCGCTACCGGTGGAAAAACTGAAGCAGATGCACCTAGACGAATCGACGCCGAAGTTGAGCCGTTCGATGATGAAAAATTTGGCAGCTGAGTTAATATGAATTTGGCCACTGCCAATTGTTTGGTGTTGTTGCTGTGATTGTCTTACTAACCTTGCTAAAGTTCTTCGCATTTTTCATGTTCTAGTTGGCCAATTAGAGGTTTTGCGTTATCGAACGAAATGGTTTTACTTGAGAATCAGAACGCCTTTTTATCTTGTGCTTGTCTACTGGGTGCTTTGAAGTTTGTAAACGAATTTTGCATTCAAATAACTTTTCAATTAAATAATTCAGCCGGACTCTTTCCAGTTTTTTGCGCTCTTTTTCGGGACGTAAATGACAATTAACTTTGACATTCTTAATGCGTGGACCGGTATTCAAACGTCCGTTTGCACTCGAGTGCGTAACCGAGACGGACGGGAAACTTTTAATTATATTCATAAAAAAAACAAAGACAGCGGAAAAAAATTACACGATGCAGGACAATTGTTTCGTATAGGCAAATGATTAAGCTAATCGCTCTAAATGCCATTTTTGATCTGTTGCTTTCATTTATTAAAAAGTGTGTCATTCGTCAAACGCAACCCACTGACTTTCACTTGTACTAATTCTACAGCTATTCTTTCAGTTGTTCAAAAACAAAATCTGTTCATAAATTTTAAGAGCCTCCTTAAATTGCTCCATGGGGAGACTGCGGTCATTCCGAACTATATAGATTGTATCGTACGTTAATATCAGCTATGAATAACGAAGCTGTTATGTATAGGCTTATTATAATATGAAGTAGTGTGACTCGCAATTTGGTTTACATTACGCGGCTAAAGACTGTTTTCGACATTCCCCTTAAAGTTACTGTCGGATAAGTCTCATCAAGTTTAGTGACTTGACCTAATTTAGCCTTAAATTAGTAATGTAAACAGCCGTAAAGTAACCACACGTATGCCAGTGTCATGTGTCACTCCACAGTTAACCATCAGGTGCCCCAGTTCAAAATTCTTCCCACTTCAGGTATCTTTGATTGGTATAAAAAGGTGGACCTTGGTTAAGTCACATAGAGGTTGGCAAAATGATGCAGCAAACCTCTAACAACGCTTCCTACACTTTGACACTAAAAATGCTGAAGAGGAAGAAATTTTCGTATTTCTCTGAAACGAGTCTGGTAAGTTTGTTTCACTTCCTCAAACGTGACTGACGTAAACAAGTGCTCTATGGGACAGATTTATTTACAAACTCATCTGAATGTGATTTTGCTTAGGGGAATTTGCATTAATGACCGCGGGTAACTAAAGGCCAGTTTTCAAGTAATGCCAACTGGCCATGACCGATTAGATGTCTTTGTTTCCACTTGAGTTTTATTCATCATACATATATTGCATTAACTCATTGCGGGTTGGTTGGATGAATTTCATGTTGTGAATTGACGCTCATTCTGTATCAGGTTAGTAGATCATAGCTATAGACAAAGACTGATTTGAAGTGAATGATTCTCATCGCAAGAAATAGCTATTATTTTGAAACTATATACAATGTGTAAAATGCAACTATGACATTCCGTAAGGTAAGCCAAAAACACTGAAGTATTGAAAAGTATTTTAGACGTGTTCTACTCTTGGTTAAACCCAGCTTAGCTAAATTTCAATTCCTTAATATAAATCAAAGAACAAGCTTACGAAAGGGAAAACAAAATAATCCGCAATATTGCTCTAGTGGAAGAAGTATCCATTGCTTTCAGAAAAAGTTCCTGGACGCTCATTCTCATTATGAGGTTCGAAAATAATTGTTGTAGTTGTGACTGATCACATGTAAAATGAATATTCTCCTTGCAAACAGTTTATGATTACTCAATTAAATGAAGGAATAATCCCGTGTAAGCTGCGCGCATCTTCGCTCAATTTTCACGAGTATTGCGGCCGAAATTCAATTCTCAGTTTTTCGACTAAATAAAATACGGATATTTTCTCGGCTGCAGCAAAAATTTTCTCTTGCCTTCACCATCAAGAATTAATTTCTTTCGTTTCAGAAAATGACAACGCCTCACATCAGTTTGTTTATTCTACTCGTCTCATTCGTCATTCTGTCGCATCAGCAGGAATTCAGACGCCAAGAAGGTCAAACGCAGACTGACTATGGTGCGCATCCTCGCGAAACGGTTCCGCGGCAACCGGCACCTCGAGCCAAACCGATCTACATTCCCGGTCTCAACATTCCCCGTCCTAACAATCCGAATACCCAACAGAATCACGAATACCAAGAAGGCGAGTATGTCGAGTATATTCACGATGGCAGTACTGACACGGACTCGTACAAGGAAACGTTAGGAACCAGCAGCGGCGAGATTGAATCATTCGATGCCTAAATATTGTATAGATGAGGACACAAAAAAGGAGAAATGAATGGAAATTGGCAAATATTGTATACATGGTAATAGAGTTACGAAAGAAAGTTCATTTTCTTCATTGAAATAAATGACTGATTGTCTCATGGCTAATCAAGTTCTGTCTCTTATTGCCTACCCTGAGGCATCATTTGCTTCATACGCTGAATACTGAAATTTCGAGTTCAAAAATAATTATGAATTAATATTTTGCAACGCTCACGGCAGCCCTTTTGCAATGATAATTTTATGGTGAATTTCATAACTGCAATATGGCGTGTATGATGATTGTTGAAAAAATGTATTACCATGCAATCAATGTAAAAGAAGAAGCCACAAGTAGTGTAATTAGGCGCAGACTGTGAGTTAAGGCATGTTTGCATATTTCAAAGTCTTACTCAGACGCGATAGAACGGATAGTTCTCAATCATTCCATACACTGATCGCCGACCAGAACCGTTCTGTCATATTTTTTCAAGTTCATAATTCTCGCTATTTGCATGCCCATTTACCAATGTTCCCATTTAAATCCCTCGGAATCGGCTTGTATCTTTCCATCAGAGTGGGTCACTGAAAAAGTGCCCCCTCTCTACAAACTGTGATGTTTAAAAGAAGATTGACGCACGGATCGATTCAGGATATTCGGAAAACTTCGCCGGTGACCCTATCTCGCACATACGCGCATAGTCTCTCACACATGGCGCGAAAGGAAAATGGGGCCTGGCCGGTTTCTCGAACGCCATCTTTGATTTCATCGATTTCAGATAGGGACAAGGGTTAAAATATGCGTCCACCTTAAGTGAACCAGGGCAGGCATTGTCGCCTCGTCTCACTGAAAATCTATTGAGAAGAAGACACTGCGCCAGGCTTGTCGCGCACTTCAACTCCTTTAATTGTGCCTCGCTTGCGACGACGATGTACAGTCACTACTTTTCCTCGATTTTCGTCGCCTTTTTACTTGTGCTTACGATTCATTCTCAAGTATTCGCTGCGAAACCAACCCGCGACGAGTTCGTGCGCAACTTTCGGGATAGATTCTGGCCGCGAGCCAAAGTCCAAGCAGCTAACAGCATCGTTTCGCCAGCCAAAGATGACGAAAGTTCATCGAATGAAGCAGAAACAAGTCCGAAAACTCCGAGGAGTCGTCCAACAACGCTAAAGTTTGCTCCAATTTCTGTGCGAATGCGCAATCTCGACACGACAGTTACCCGACCTCCGGCACCTCGCGCTCACCCGATTCGCAACGAATTTTTCGGATTTACGCCACGGCAAAGGTGGACGATTACTACTCCGTCCGCTTCTGACTACGATGAACAGCAAACTACTGCCACTCCTACTAGTGAACATGTTAATAATGATGATGATTACGTTGAATTTGTTGAAATACTGACAACTACTACGTCACCGCTTGAGCAGCTCGACGCATCTCCAACTACTACAAGTATTTCTCGACCGCCTTCCCACACAACTATTCCACAGAAAACTTCCAGACCCAAGACTACCACAGGTCGATCGAGAGAGACAGAAGATAACAACAGCAAAGAGAGAGCAAATTCACAAGAAGAATCAAAGGAAACTGAGAAAGACATTGGTGCAACGCAGTTCAGAGATCCGATCAACAGTAGAGCAGAAAACCTGGATATATCTCACGAAGACTTGGAAGGCTCCGATGTGGCGACCGACAACTATGGATCGCTCGAGCAATATTATGACGATACGCCAATATCAGTGCTTTCTCATCCGCCTTCAAAAGCGATTGTGATCTCGTTACCAAAACAGCGAAGAACGAACAATCGACCAATTAGCATAAGCCATGGAACAGTTATTCGTCGGGTGGTTAGGCCGATAGTAAGGAAAAAGAGTGAGAGCGATGAAAGAGCGACAGAGGCGCCTCTCCTTTCGAGTGCAGAGCGATATTTCAAAGCGAAAAGAATTGGCGCAAGAGCGCCGCCACCACACGCTCAACCGCTTCGCTTCAAGCAGTACGGATCGACTGCAGACAACAGAATTACTACTACTACTTCTCCATTCGACTATATCGAGTACACTGACTACCCATTTACAACTGCTTTTCCACCGAATCGTGGCTCGAATGACAGAACTGACAGAGAGCAAGCAGATCCTATATCCGCTGCGACAAAGAGTCCAAAAGCAAAAAGAACAGAAGGAGGCGGCAGCGAACGTGAAGAGGACCGTACGGGCGATAGCAACAGCAAGGTATATGAAACTGAGAGTCAAAAGAAGCTACCTGCACAAGAAACAGAATTTCGTCAAGAACCATTTGTGCCGACCGACACAGAAGTGAATACCTTCTTTAAAGAAGAAGCTAATCATCCCTGGCGTTCCCGTGCGCGAGTGCGCGGCAGTTTGTGGCGTTATGCAAATTAGTTATTACTTTCCAGTTTAATCACCAATGTTGCTTCTGTTGTGCGTCCCTTAATGAGGCGTGTCAGTATCGTTTGCTTCTTCCAAATGCGTGGATGAAGGCCAGAATTGTGAATGATTGATTTTGAATGGGGGATTATATTACTCGCGAAAGGGTAAAAATGCTGCGCTTAGATGAAACTGCGATGTGATCTCTTAAAACTCGGTCCGACCTCGCTCAACTTATGCTGTCATCCGTACTTTTCTTACGACTGAATTACAAAATAATCGTTAGACAGCATCGGATTGAGTTCCAGACTTGTCGTCGTGGTTTAAGCTGCGTGCAACATTTTCGCCCTAGCGCAAATATCGTAATTTCCTCATTCAAAGCCATCACTATCCTGATTTTCATTCAAGCACTTGCAATAAGCAAACGATACTGACACATCTCATTAATGTATGAACGAATAGTGCTGTTGTGCATCACTGATTGTCTGTTGTCGTGTTGACTTTTTTGAGGGACACCCACTACCCCCATGCACATGTCTGTTCTGCAATATTTGGGACAGGGTAGTCACTTTGATCTCGAATTTTGCCCCGTTTCATTACGAACAGTCAACTGCTCTTTTGGCCTTGATCGAGCATATTCCAAACACGCGCATTTTGCTCCACAAAAATACCAGTTAGCCTTTGATAACGCAATTAAATCTGATAGGCCTATGGAGCACAGAAGATTCGTGGTTTATTCATACTTTAAAAGACTAAGGAGCAATTAACAGTTTTGAACATTTGAAAGTTTTGCAACCAGGATTCTCAAGTAATTTTGCAAACTTCAAGTACCTTACAAGAGCAAATGATTGTTGAATTGCCAACCTTTCATATATCAGTGGTTTTAGTTTTTTAAGTGATAAAGCACATGTATACATGTATAAGAGCTTTGCCTTCAATAATACGATGATGCTTAGCATTCACTCCGACAGGGTGATCAAAGATAAAGCGATTTCATGCAAAGTTCCATCCATTCCATTGACACTGAGAATATTTCATCGACGGGCGCGACGATCGATTGATCGCGACGGTCATACTCGACATTTCTTGCTGCTTATAAATGTCAACAGCAAACATCGTGAAATTGCACTTCTTTTG
The DNA here is from genome assembly GCA_002796945.1 of Plectus sambesii. NCBI lineage: Eukaryota > Metazoa > Nematoda > Chromadorea > Plectida > Plectidae > Plectus > Plectus sambesii. Next base: position 16,775 of record NIUQ01002447.1, read on the forward strand.
CTATTGCAAATTTATATTGTATAAGCTGAAAGGGGAAGAAAAGGCAGCAATAGATAGAGATGTAAGTTTGCAGCTGAACGTATGTGGGACGATACCAAAATCTGATTCTTCAGTTCTCCTCTACCAGTTTAAACTATATTCGTAGTTCCCTTTGTCGGAAGAAAGCCAAGTCTCGGCTCATATGCTAACTCGTCCTTTCTGCTTATGTTTTGTTTTCCTGACATATAACTTCGTCCAAGGCACAAACCTCGATCAAACAGTATCAGTAACTTAACTCAATTTTTATTGCAAGTTTTGCAAAAGTATACGTATAATAGAAGGAAGCACAGCAATACACAGCAGAGCGTCGCATAAATTACTCCTTAATCTCAAGGAAATTTGATAAATGGCGAATGTGTAACAACCAAGGCCACATTTATATGCAGCAAAGAACGGTCAGTGGGGGAGGTGATAATTTGCAATTGATCGTTAACAAAATTTGAATTTTTGCACAGCGTCTTTACCCACTAACGCGATAAAAGTCGGAATAAAAAAATAGACATCCTCTCAAAGACACCTCTTCCGCTTTACACGTACCAGCAAAATAGTGGTACAATCATTCATATTCATATCCCGATGAAATCGATTAATCTCATAAACCGCAGGCTTTTTTCGTAAACTAAACTGCTAAGAATATTAGATGAGGGATAAAGAGTCGAACGTACTTATAAAATTCTAAAAATATGGGCGAAGAAATATCCATCACCATGAATGCATTATTAATTCTTGTACCTTTACATTACAAATTTAGCAGTTATTGGAGCACATTCGACGCCAAAAGAAATCCGCTTCTGGCACTGCGGTTTATGAGACTTCAATAAATTAATCGCACTTGCAATCGTCGAATGCTCTAGGATTGGGGAACAGACAAAAACCGGGACTTCCCAAAAATCTAAAAATTTTAGAAAACCGAAAATCCAGCACTTCGTAGACCCGACTACGACCCTTGATGTTGAAGTATTAAGGATTGTACCAATCAAGAAAAACGAGCGTGAAAGTGAGTACAAGTAGGAAGAAAATGATGTAGACACGCATGCTGGCCTTGTGTTTCAGAGCTTCTCGGATCTGATCGTTGCCTGACTTGAGGTTTTCTGTCGTGTGAATGGCTACTTCATTCACCCGGTAGATATCACCCTCTTGCTCGAGCACTTTCTCTGTAAACACCTCTTGAAGTCGCGCGATCTCAATCACTTTGCCTTCAATTTGCCTGAAATTCAAGGAGATTAAGAGAAATGCCAAGCGATTGTCGGCAATAGGTTGCTTATATACCTTCTCCACTTTGATAAGAACCTTTTGAGAATCAAAGTGGACACTTTTCTGAGAAGATAATGCAGCAACGTGTTCAATAGGATTCGGTGAATGTCCTTATTAATGTGGAAATGGTGTAGACATAATGAACGGGATTGAACATACTCTAGATGGAAATTCCGCGTTATAAACGCTGAACGATTTAAGTGGGAGCTTTACGTGGTTGCATTATGTGGATGCTTATTGTATTAATCAATTAATGCATGAACACGAAGAAATATGACAATGTTGTTGTCGCTACATTATGAGAGCAGTAACATTGGATGAAAGCAAACGCAAGCGAATTTCAAACAACAATGCCCCGAAGTGCTACTAATATTGAAGTTGTTAGATGACAATACACGAAAGTAGTAATTCAATTTCGAAGCTCCCGCGCTCAACTTTCTTTATCGATATCACAACTTTCTGCTCCCAGAACTGCACGGGAGTTAAAAAGTGCATTGGGCGTCGCCAGTACACATAAAAGTGCTAGAAAGCCATTCCAAACTTACTGGATCTCGTCGACCATAAGATTGACCTTCTGGAACAACTGATCATTTTCCTTCGTCAACTGAAAGGGGAAATACGCGTGAATTGCATAAAGAAGCTATCATAAGCATCAAATAAACTACGGTACTTGTTGTCTTTCCTCCTCCGTGAAATTCTCCACCTCCTCTTTAATCTTCGCATCTTCCCAGTCGTTCACATCCCGTTTTGAAGCGGCTTTTGGATAAATGACATTAGCACTATTCACTCGATCGCTTGCTGCGCTGTTCTAAATTAAAAAGAGTCAACAATATATAAAATAACATTGAAGATGACTAGAGCTGTAAAAGGGTCAGAGTTATCAAAGAGTTTGAATCGGGATCGGGATTGTCCCCCCCCCCCCGTTACAGCTCTAAACAAGACGTATAATTTGTCAAGTACACCCCCAATTCGACACCCGGTGTCAGGCATGCGACGGCCGACCGGATTATTCACTGTCGCATTCAAATGGCGGGCTCATACCCACCAGCAAAAAGTGGACCCTGGGGCTTTGCGGGAGAAACGGTAGCAAACTTTGCCCCCAATCTGACACAAACCTCATCGCCGTGCGAAGCGACATCACTGGACATTTTGCGATGACGCAGTCCGGGATGGTCGGGATCGAGGGAGTGGGACTGAACGTCATCGTCGAGCGCAACATTGCCTTGAGTGGATGGACGCAACGGCGGCGGTTTCGGTCTGGCGGCCGACGACTTCACGAGCGCCGACAAACGGGACATTCGCTTCATGTCCGACGCCTTCTTCACTCGCACTGCTCGCTGTTCGCTGTATATTCGGCAGACCGCTGAAAAGGTATTGTAGTATAATGACGTCATTCGCGTGGATATGGTCAATTTTCGTTGCGGAGTCAATGCCTGAATAAAGTCCGCGTCATAGAGGCTGATCGGGCAAAATATTATGACCATTTGCGCGGTTTTCTAACGCATATACCATCTTAACTTTAACATGAACACTTTTCAATTGAAAGAAAACATTTTTTATATTGATCTGACTCGAAAAATGACCTCACTGAATTGAAAAGTATCCTTGCTAAAACAGAACTGATATTTATTAAATGACAGGGAAAACGTTAATTATTGAACAGGCAAATTCCGCGGTACTGACGCATTTGGCGATGAACAGCGAAATCAAATAAAAAAGGACTTACCTTTCAAATATGCATTGAGGACCTCAATCATTATCTGACGGTGTCGATGGAGCTGCGGCTGAGAGCTTTCATCGGATTTCACTGCAAATCTCCGAGATAAACGTGATAATAAGTTAGACGCGAAATACTGTGTTATTTCAATATATAGACAACTTATTTTAGAAAAGAGCCAAATTTGCAATCGAAGCGAAAACACATATATAAGGTCAAGCGCGATAGGAGAGAGTCAAAATATTACAAGAGATCGATGAATATTTTATGAATATTGAAAATAAACGTGAACAATCGAAAAATGCAAAAATGTGTAGAGATGACCAATAAAGCACCCTGAGCCACCCGAAGAATTGTCAAAGCAAAAGTATTTCTAACTCAAAATAAAGCAATAATTCTAAAAAACTGTTTTTTACATCAGTTCGGAGCAAAACTGATTTCGCAAATATCAAATCGACAAATATCGATTAATTCAATTCTCCGACGCACAAATTTCACAATTCTTATCCTTCTGATTAAAATAACAAATTATATTATTTCCTATATAGAATGACAGATAAAAAACATATTTTTTAGATTATTTTTCAATACTTCGAAATAATCTTTTGTAGTACTCACCAGAGCGTTCAAGGGTTTTTACCAGCTGACTACAAGAGCGGATGGCTGCCTCCGCATCCGAATCGATCCGATCTCGGTCGAAATCCGACAAGGCACTCGACATAGACGACAAGTGACTGCAATGTATCCCATAGTTTAAAAGGTAAATAGTTTTATGAGAGCATAAAATGATACTTAAATATATTTCGCCTCAATTCATCAAATTTGCATTCCATTTCGTCAACCTTGCGATCAAATTGTACGCAATGATGACGAAACTGGGTACAGGGATGAAAAAATTGAATGTAAGCATGGTGAATTAGAACGCAAAATCGTGAATGATTTCACAGTAAAAAAGTGTGAGAAAATTACTGCAGGGCAATGGAGAGCGACTATTCGTCGATATACTTTAAATTTAAAAGAGCATTTGTCAAAAAGTCGGTTTGACGTCAAATTAAAACTCCAAACGTCAACCTATCAGCAAATCGAAACATCCCAGCCCTCAATAATCGAAAAAATGCATTCTCCATAATCAGATGCTATTACATTTTAGTGAGAATGGTTAATGAAAGGAGTATCAAGCATAGATTTAAATGAAACGTGAACGGCTATTGAAAATGTTCAATTGACAGAGAAAGACACTTACTTTACATTGACGTACTCCTTGCGATTCTTGAGGAGAAAGTCTCGCAGCTGAGTGATATCGGCAACCTGAAAAAGAGCCCCCTCAGTTAGCACAACAAAAAAACCAACCAGAACTTTCTGGTAGAGTCCCAATTTTTCGATCAATAACAAGAAATAGTTGGCAAAATTGGCTCGTTCTTCGGTGGTAGAACAGTTTCTCACAAAGAATGATAATAATTCCTTGGTTCTTACGTGCATAAATTGATAGAAAGAAGCACTATCGACTTTCAAAGTCTTATTCAATAACACGTCTCTTCTTGCTGATCGACAAATTTTGACTGTAAACTCACAATATCCTTGGCTTGCTTCGAATATGGGCAAGGAGCGTGAAGAACTTTTGGTTTGTCTTCTTCGATTTCCTTTTTCTTTCTCATACGCATCGCCTTGGTGCAAGCGCGGAAGAGCGCGGTAGTGTCCATGATTCAGGGACAGCAGACCGAGCAATAAACTAACAACGGAGAATATCAGTTTTGAATACTTCTACAGTGAAATAACACGCTCTTTCTTGATGCTAACCATTTCAGTAGCTACAATAAACGTGAATAACAACACGCTAACATATGTATGCGGAGGCAAAAATGTGTTATTCAAAAACGATGTATGGAATAACATCGGTATTGTTCTAAAAATTTTCTTAAATAAGAATTGGCCTTGAGAATTTCGCCATTTTCAGCAACTGCTTGTGCAAAACGTTTGTTTTGTGCGCAATATCTGTACACCAACATCGAATAGTTTAGCTATTACGTGACAAATGCCAATTTAGAGAGATTTTTCGCTCATTAGTTACGCGCCAACTCCGTGTCCGTCTTGCTTTCCATTTCGACAACCTCGTCATACCCCAATCGAACTCCAATGCCACGCTACTGCTTCTTTACAATGTAGTCACTTGAGATACTGCGCGTTTAAAGACGCATACGACTTCAAATAAAAATCGCTGATTGTAATGTACGAAAACACCTTTCAACTGCTGCTATCTTTTATTCTTTTTCATTTAAAGAGAAAAATTTCAGTTACTTGGGCGTTACACTGAAAGAATGCCAACAACACTGCTCATTAATACACATGCACTGCCATCAGCGAGGATGTTGAAAAATTCATAATTAATACAGTGAGAAAACACAAACCGAACGCAAGCCAAAGAGCGGTCGAAAATCGAACAAACAGAGATTGAAGTAGATGTAAACGAAATGATGGGAAAAAAGAAGAGCGATTCTTACTTTGCCACAAAAAAGTCTATCATATATGATTGCATAATAGAAAAGAAATCACATTGAATTTCGCCGTTCCAACATAATACCAGGGTA
>NIUQ01002448.1:0-22359 GCA_002796945.1 Plectus sambesii
CGCGCCGGCAAGAAACACTCCGAGAAGGCTGCTAAGGGTTTCCATCACTCGCTCAAGGCCGGCGAAACCACTTCGGTCGGTTTTTATGGAGTAATTTTTGGGGGTTTTATAAGGGACACCATGGGACTCGAGGTGCCCCGCTTTCGAAGTTATCTCAGTCAGGATCATCTTGGCTATGAATGTTCTAATTACGAATTACTCGCACGATTTTTCTAATGGCAGAATCTGTTGTTCATTTGTTTGGCGTCTCCCAAGAACATGCGATCTTTTATTATTTTTTGTGCAACGTTATTGGAAAATTGCTGCAAAATGAAATTGAAAAAATATTATAGCGATCTTTAATCGCTCGCAATTTGAGCGTGCATCTTGTAATGGTACTCGTGTATTATTGTGCGATTAATAGTATTTGACGGTAATCACATTAAACGGTTTGCTTATAGGCGGGTGTTGTTGAATTTGGCATGAAGGAAGAGGGTCAGAAGGCGAAGAACACCTGGAGAAAGAAGCTGCAGAAAAAGCGACCGGTCAAGCATCAAGTATAATTGACTGACTGTATCATATATACCATCGTTGACACAGTGTGCCTCTTTACTTCTGTTCTTCGCAGATCTTTGCCGTTGATGTCAGTTTTGCTCTTGTGATGAGATGAGCTAGAGTTGTTGCGAAAGATCATAAAAGCATTTCTTAACCATTGCTACATCATCCCAATGCATTCATTGAAGGTTTACCGTCAGAATATCTCAATCGTAATGAGATATCGAGCCAGGCACCGTAGCTGGCAAAGATGAGTATTTGCGAAAAATCATTAAATATTGTTCACCCGTTGCAACACGTTCTCAATCCATTCATCGAAGACTAATGCTATAACTTTCATCGACCGCGAGTGATAACTAAGTTTTTTGACTTAATTAATAACTCTATATTAATAAACAACTGTTATTTTTCAGCAGTTTAACTGAGAAAGTGACTGAACCAGTTATGTAATTAGTTTTTTTTCTTCCTCGCTGTTTATTTCCGATTAGGAGTCAGCGATGGCGGCCCACGGGATCACGAGAACCCCCGCCAATGAGTTAGCGACAGTTGAATATCCGGTCGGCTGTCGCATGCCTGTCACCGAGATGTTGTCAGAGTGGTGTGGAGACCACCGCAGCGAAGCTGCTACCAATTCCCCGACCCACAGAGGGATGAGCACCTTGGTTGGGTGAGGGTCGCTCTCAGCGGGAATTGAACCCGCGTCCTTAAGGCTGTTGAGCGATGGTTTAGACCACTACGCCAATCGACCCGATCTGTTATGTAATTAGTAAAATCTCAAAAAAGTTAAACTATAGAACTAGTTGCAACACTAGAATAACAATGTCGAACGCCTCGAAGCTTCTCGATGGGCGCGTGGAGGTGCCGTAACGCAATCGATAATATTGACAATACGAAGAAGACACGGCAGCTAGTTACTTTACAAATGCTCCGCGCTCTGACGCCTGTGGTCCTCAGGTCATCGGGCAAAGCACCTTGGAGCTTTACTGCGCAAGTCTGCCAGCCCGACTGGTAGTCATCGCTCAGGATCAGCGGCTAAGAAAACTGCGCCGTGCTGTAGTATAGCTAATAAGTCGCTATAATTGAAGAGCGGTTAAATTTTTATCTTTATAAACTTTTCGAATTACGATCAAAAATTAATTAATTAATTATAGGATGACCATTTCATGATGGCTTGGTCATTATTTTACTCGCATCTAAGTTTATCACCAGCGCGACAAAAATAGGTTCGCAATAAAATTTAGGCACAGATACATGTTTTTGTAAGTCGGCATTACCGTAGGCAATTTCGATTCGATGCCTAATAATAGAAGCTATAGCTGATGTATAATGCGGTATTTTAGAGTTGGTTTTAGGATGGAATCTGAATCTCCGGTGGAACGCTTAGTGTTCTACCCGTTTGCCTATGCCCTGTTGGACGACGAGTTAACCAACTATTGCTGGTATTGTCTTGGAGACGAAGAATCTTTGAAGAAATGTAGCGGTTGCTCAAGAGCGCAGTTTTGTGGCAAGAAATGTCAGTCGCTTGGTTGGAAAGATCATAAAATAGAGTGCAAAGCGCTCAAGGAGTTGGCGGGCAAGAACATCCCCGACGTTGAGGTAGGCGCTTAGAACCTTTGAAATACTGTAATTCATCAAGCAGAACTCTTTGCGGCATTATTTTACGCCCTTCAATCAGTAAAAGTTAGGATTGCTCTGTGTCTCAATGATGAACGCTGCCCTACTGAGTGCGATCACGATTGCAGTATAGAATAAATTGCCAGTTCCTGTCAATGCGACATTAACTGTACTTCGACACTATTACGTTTAGATATCTGTGCATTATTGCTCTAATAACCAAGAATTTATATTCTTCTGTCATGAAAGTAATAATCTCTGCAGCTCCGAAATAGCAGCTTCCTCATATCGTTCAACAGTAGACGTTAGAGTAAACATAACGCCCTTGAGAGCTGTACTCGCTTTCCAAGAGTATTACGCTGTGCAAGCGTGACCGTAAAGTCCTTGCTAAAGCCGGTGACTAAATTAGGACAATTACAAATTGATAGTATTTATACCACAATTATTTTTCATGATGATATTTTTTAAATCAAAACAGGACACTTTCTAATTCAGATCAACACGGAAAATACCCTTTTGGACTTGCGAAAGTTTCCGTGTTAAAGTGAAAATGGCATGAATGAATAATGAAGAAATAAAATGATCAAAACTAATGCCCAGAGGCGGAATCGAACCGCCGCCGTCACGGCCACAACGTGAAGTACTGCCATTATACTATCTGGGCCGAAACCTGAGAGAAAAAAATGATATTAAATCTAAATTAGATTTTCGCCACTGCAGTCTGCTTCTTAGTCACTAACCGTGATATGAACGAGATGCCCCATAACATCCCCAGGGCGTAGGCTGAATAGAATTCGAGAAAAGTTGTCTGTGTCAGCGTCTATAACTGCTTCCTAAGACCAGGGCGTACTGGGTCCAATGCTCCACGACATGTTTTTTCACCCGTGAGGCTTATAATATTGAAACTTTTTGGTGAAGTTTTGGTAAATATAGTGAAATTATAAGTAAATCAATGAGTTAAAAGAACTGGTATGTGTTACTTTCCTGTTCCCTTTGGGTTTAATTACGAAAATTTGGGCCCATGACGCCATGGTCTCAGGAAGTGATATTAGACACTGACACAGACAACTTTTCTAGAATTCTGTTTAGTTCCAGGCCCTGCGGGTCTTATGGAGCGTCTCATTAATATCACTGCTAGTGACTTAGCAGACTGCTGCGGCGAAAATCTGATTTCAGATTTAAGATGATTTTTTTCCTTCAGATTTTGGCCCAGATAGTATAATGGCAGTACTTCACGTTGTGGCCGTGACGGCGGCGGTTCGATTCCGCCTCTGGGCATTCCTTTTTTCACCATTGAGGCTAATATTATTGAAACTTTTTACAAAAAAGCAGATGGATTATCGGAGAGCGCAACTCTCCTCCTGAACACTATCTGCTCTCTTCTTCTTGGCGCTATACGCCATATCACATCCAAAATTTCAAAGCAAGCTCAAGTCTGAATCACAACCTACGACGTACTATTGCATGAGATATTAAACAAAAATATCAAAACCGTCATGCCGCCACGATCCTGCGGACGCGGTAATTTGAACGCAACTTACGCCAAACAACGTCAAACAATCTTCCATATCAGCACTGTTACCAAATTTATTCGTATTCGTGCATTTTTTGATAGATAAAGTAAGAATTTGCGCAAAAGAAACAAGTCACCCTGACATTTAACTCGATCAGCGACAGCATATATATTCACGTCATTAAAGCGCATGACAGTGTCTGTTTCTCTTTTCAGCACTCTACAACAATCAATACCGTGAATCTTTCCCTATTTCACTCCTTTAACCAAAACTTTTAGGTCCGACTGCTTGGACGCATTGTTGCGCGCCATCAGACCATTGAATCAGGAAAAGCCGACAAAGATCCCACTTTCTACCTAGATCACACTTCTCGTCGAACAATCATGGAACTGGCGTGTCACACCGAAAAAATGCGCCAAGACGCGCAGGCTTGGCGGAAATTCGAATCTATCTACGAGCGGTTGACTACGTTTTATGGGCAGAAAGCCCTGGCGGACAAAGATACTGTGTTTGAATTACACTGCCGTAATTACATCAATCGACATGCAATCAGCGACAAGGCTTATTTGAAGGTACAGCTTCTATTAGGCGTCCTTTTAAGTGCTCATGTGATTTAAAAACGATAGTTTGACGATAGTGTTGATACTGAAAATCATAAATTAGAAAGAATATTTATTTTTGCTTACATTTTGTAAAAATTCTCAGAAAAAACGTGTTAGTGGATGTTGCCTGGCTGGGTTGGTGCGGTATGTAGTATTTAAATTACACCGATGCTTATCCTTCGAAGACCTTACGATGTTTGGACAAACAGGAAAATACTAATAACTTTCAGGAAATCGGGAAAGGACTTTATCTCGACTTGTGCGCTTACGACCACAGTTGCGCACCAAACACCATCTACTCTTGCAATGGCTTCATAGCGACACTTCGGCCACTCAGCTCCAATGTTAATATTCACGACACAACGACAACTTTCTACTCTTACATTGATTTATTTGCGTCGAAAGAGCAACGCAAGAGAATGCTCAAGGTACTATTGCCAACGGTATTTTAATATCGCATCCCAAAAAGTGCTTACTCAGTTATGGCGTAAAGCATAACTGCGATTTACAGTGCAGCAATATCAACAGTTACATTAAATTACCATTTTTCGTGTAGGATTGGTGGCACTTCTTTCCCTTCCCAAAAAAAAATGTGGCGCCCTCTCAAATACTCTTCTTCCATTTGCGTCATCTTTTTATGTACTGTTTTGCCTTGTTTCGTCTTCCACAAATTTTTCTCGCAGTGTAAACCTAGATAAGCCCGGCGTGGGATCGAACGCGAGATGGGGCACTAATCCGGGTTATGCAGTATTCCAGCGAATCACAACAATTTGCTCAAAGTAAATTTGTTTATAGGAAACATGGTACTTTGATTGCCAATGCAGTCGCTGCTCGGATGATACGGAACACGTACTGACGTCGGCTTTGTGCGATTCTTGCAAGAAACCCCTTTGTATCTTCGGAAGTCGTGCAACTGCTCATGCACAGGACACCACTTGTCCAAACTGCAACACAGTGTGCTCAAAAGAACGTGTCATGGAGGTCAGTCTATATAACTGCATACGATTCTATGTTCCTAATTCATTCACCTAATGCAAAAGCTTGAGGAAATAGCGACTGTTTCATGTTCAGGGTGTTTCATATGAAGTTGCCTCTCAAAGTTTGCAACATCTCGGAACTAGCACAGCCGAAAGTAAAGCTGAAGTTCACTTTTTCCTGCAACTAAACCTTGATTAAAAGCATTGAAGGCTGTGTATATAGAGCATCTCGCCTAATGTGGGTAAATTCTCATAAAGCTGCGTTTCGAATGAGCTACACAAAATATCCACAATTTTATATAGTTGATAGAACATATTGTAATCTGAAGCGAAATGGACCGTGTGCTTATAAGTTTGTCGGCGTGCAAATTTGCTGAAAAGATAGGGCAATAGAGCAAAGTAAAATTGCCAAAAAGGTGCCAAGACGGTATTTAAATGGGGGAAGGAAAGATTATGGCACAGATCTTGTAGTGACATCGTATCGTTTTCCATTTGCCATCTCATGTTTACGGGTTATGACAGCTCCCTTTGGACTTGAAAGTTGTAAATTTCAATTAACCACTTTTAGGCCGTGAAAACTATGCGCTTTATCGACAGAATTCTGGAGCGCAACGAATTCGACCTTATGAGTACTGCAATTGCGCGCAATTTTTTGTCCGACCTCTTGACGCGATATGCCACCATCCTGTCGCCGGTAAGCGATGAAAATTTACTACTCTATGCTGCTTTAAGTAAACGTTGAACAACTGACTTGATGCAATTGTTTTTTAATGAAATTGTCGGAAACTATCAATCCTCGAGAAATTTAATAAACTTTCACCTAAACTTATGAACGAACCAATGTTTTGCTCGTTTATATCTGAAATCATATCATAAAAGTTCTTTATTACATACATAGCAGATTCTCATTTACGTGATCGAAGAACTTAAACTAACCTATAAATAATTAGTTGAAATTTTATTTGGAAATATTAAAAAACTAAAAAGAACGCAAGATTAGGGAACTATGATAAAACATTCTGTATTCTAATAAGTGTTCTATTCGACTTTAGGTCAACATATATTACTGTCGTCTTATCCAAGCGATAATTCCACGAATCGACTCTACCGACCAGGAAGATTTGTTGGGCTATCACCTCGACGCCTTGGAATGCATGAAGGTCTGCTATCCGCTCAATCATCCAGCATTGGCCTTCCACCTAATGAACATCGGCATTTTGTGCACAAATTTGAATAAGAAGGAAGAAGCGACTGATTACTTAACGCAGTCGCAGAGTATGCTGAATTTCGTTTTGGGAGACGATCATTTCATGTCGAACGCAAATCGGAAACACCTGGATCGCGCGAATGCGTTGTAACTGCTGTAGGTCATTGTGTTATTTCATTTCGACTAATATTGCTTTGAAATGGTACAATGTCCTTGGTAACTTGCTTGCATAAGCGTTATGTCGATGATTTGTCGCCCTCTACTATGACGAAGACGCCAAATGCTACTTTTATCGTAGTACGATTCCGTAAGCCTAAGCCTAGGCCTTGTGATAGACCTTAGATTTTGCCGTGTTCGCAGTTGTAATTGTAAGAAAGTCAATGATAAATCGTTGTTGGGCTTCACAAGTAACCTCACAGTCACACGATTTTCACTCCGTCTCAAAACTAGTGTAGCTAGTTCTGTCCAGAACTGCGGCAAAGATGGCAGAGCAAAGTTGACGAACGAACGTTACGTCCACTGGCAGTAACAGCAGTGCTTATCACGTTGTGGGCGACAGAGAGGCGCAAGATGTACATATTTTCGTTCCCTAAATAACCCAAAGGCTGACTCTTTGATGCCAAGTTTTTAGGCATACATGTAGATGCAATCAAAGTGCAGCGAGAAATTCTTTCATCTTCACATTCGAGCACAACATAAGAGCACAACATACTGTCCACAACGCATATCAGACAAACAGGCAAAAAGAAGAATATTAAAAATGAGTTTGAATGAGTTGTTCAGAAATTACGTAACGAATGAAGTGAGCTGAAATGCTTCATTGGGCAAAAATATCTTGCAACAACCAGTAATCTATAAAATTTCGCGTTACAACGATGAAGGGATAAAATTGCCGGAAAACAACGATACGTAATTTATGAATGTCCCCACACGTGATGGCTGTGATCACCAGTGATGAAACCGCGTCGGGCAACACGCCAAAAACAAATTTTACGCCTCAGGTCGGTCAGTCGGACTATATCTCACGTCCGCCATAAAAATCATTGGCTTTCATATAGCGACAGACTTTAACCGAAATTCACATACATCAAGAATGCATAACGCATTATTGATTATATCATTGTATCAATTCTTGATAGTTGTATGCAAATTTTTAGTCGCGATCACCGATGAGCGTGAGGGAACTATTTCACAAAGTTGCTGTGATTAAAACTGCCGTTATTACAGTAGCAGGAGATGGCGGTTATCTGTTAATTGTAACACGTGCGGGAAAATCCATCACGCGTATATCATAACCGACAATTCATCGCAGTTCCCGCGACTTCAATCGCCACAGTTCCAATAACAGCATTTTACAAAATAGGTGAAAATAGGGCTGGGCGGTTGAAGTCAGCAAATAGGGGGAGAAGGATTATGAGTATGTCACGCCGACGCGAAGCCATCAGTGGTGATCAGCCGATGACGACTGGTAGAGCAGGGTTGTGGGGCACGAGGCCGAGCGACTGGAGTACAACTTGAGCGGCTTGACCTTTGCCCGTCTTTTTATTATTCGATGGCACCGCTGGCTGATATTCCACGTTGTTCACAACAACCTGCAATACGGAGAAAATGATTAACAACGCGTCGCGGATTTTCTCACACATCATTTTCACTTACAATTAGGCGCTTTTCAAATCAAATTAAACACTTTCCCGACCAATTTGAACGACTGTCAAATCAACCGGGACATTTTCCATATTAAACAATATACTTTGCTGAATATATATATTAAAAGAATAGCGCCCTATTTTACGTGGAAATGGTGTATTAAGGAATATTTTCGTGTAAATGGTGGTCTCAAGAGCTCCTTTACACTAAATCGCATTGAGGACAAAAATATAGCAAATAAGTACCTTCCACAAGAATCGACGATTATTCGAAGGACCACTTTCGATGCAAGTGAACTGCGGCGGGCCCCAGCGGCGCTTAGAGCACAACTCCATCAACACCGATGTCGGATGCTTGCCTGAATAAGGAAGAGCGATAATGCCAATTAAGCAAAGCTAAGTAGAGCAATCGTTCGCAGAGCTTTCACTATCTATTGCCAGTGCTGAGCGTTTCAAAATTAAATTAGATAACTATGTACAAAAGGTTTAATTTACCTACCTAACTTATGTAAAGTTAATACTTTTTCTTTACCTAAATTTCATTTATATTAATTCACGTACGTTTTATGTTGTAACTCGAACATGAACAGTAATGTTTCCTACCGCTTATATCGGCTCCGAAGGTGACACCGGGCTTTCGAGCGGAGGCGGGCATTTCTTCGATTGCGACGAGTCCTAAATAACAAATATTAGAACGATCAAAATGTAGCTGCAATATTCCAATACAAAAACTTGGAGACAATCATCGCACTGATTCAAATGGCGCATTCGAAAATTAAGCCCAGGGTGAAACAAAAGTTGGACGTCCAAAATGATCATATATGATATCGTTACTCTATGACGTCATTGCTATGCTGAACTGTAGAGGGTCGCCGTGACTGGGGCCAATTTTACAAAACTAACGGAGCAGAGAGCTATCCTATAAGATAAGGGAGCAGCAATGTTAATCTTATCGTCACCAGGAGATGCCTGCGAAATAACGGCAACGCAAAAGACACACCCTACCTTTGCGATCAGATTTGACATCAAGTGAGAGCGGTTCGATAGTGCCGGTACGATCTTTGCCAAGGCCTTCTCCCGGTTTCCAGCCCATCTTCTGCATCAGTTGCATTCCAATACCGCTCGCTATCTTCGACGCCGACTTGAACAAGTCCTGAAAACGCGCGGGGTTCTTTTAGAAGTCATGAATAGAGACAATCTCGGCACATTTATATATAAACGTCTCAGAGCGTGACTTATTTTCAACACAGTATGCGTTTCACGCCACTCAAAAAATACTTTTGAGTCCTGCACGGAATACTCTGGGCGCGTCTCCAGGGCATACGGTATCCCAATGGTAGTCTAGCCATATATTACAATCAAGAGTGCAAATGTTTTAGTACATAGTCCGCGCCACAGCGGTCGACCGATTTTCCCGCTCACCACGTAAACAAAATCAATAGTAAAAATTCGATTTTGAACATGGAGCTCGGAATGGCTTTTACTCAAACTTGGAATGATTTCACATGACACGCCCACTTTCTGAAAAAATGCAATAAGTCAGCGCGATAAATATCATTAGCAGTTTAATTTTTACTCAGATCGCAATTCTCTCAGGCGAAAAACTAATCGCCCCCGAAACTCTATAAAACTCCTTGGGAACACAAGTCTTCATAGAACGCTTCAAAAAAGGCGTGAAATTCAAACATACGTCACAAGTCACGCTCCAAGACGATTATATATACTGATCATTGAACGACAGAAACAGGCAAAATCAGTCAAGCTTGACGCGCGCCACGGATAGCTTCGAAACTTACGCCGATCACTTAACAGAGCCGAGTGATATCACCTGGCTGGCATAGTGAATCTTTCTTTGTATACTTGTCGGTTCAATACGTGCAGAACTTCGTTTCAATCAGGACAATGAAACAGTCCTAAATATCTTTCGCGTCGAACGCCGCAGCCGAGGGAGCGATGCCAACCGATCGAAAGTCATCGGATTTGGCAACGTTCCCGAGCTGCTCACGAAAACGATCGACAACATCCGCGAGTAGAACTTTTGACGTATTTGTATTCAACTATTTGGGACAGATAACCGCATAGAAACGGGTCAATCAAAACTGAAATAAAAACAAGAAATAGCAGCCGCAGATATTGTCGGATATTTTCGTGTTTTTGCGTCTCACGCTAGCGTGAGCGATCGATCAAATTTTCGAATGAGTAAGAAAATTCGGTTATATTTTAGCCGAGGAGTTTGCAAATACTACAAAATTGATCGATCGCTCAGGCGATGAAGAAAGTCGAATACTGAGATTCACGAATCCATAAGTCACGCAGTGGAATTATTAACCATTTAGATAAATATCAGATATTCGCGATCAATTCGAGTCGCAAATGGCCCTCGTGCAACAATCGCTTGTGACAAAACAGCGCGATACGGCGAAATAATATACGCTATAACCATTTTGTAAATAAACAAATATGGTTTGCGCATATATTCTTTATCACTGTTCAAATACTGTGTAATCCCGTTGAAATTCTGTCCGCATCTATTGTCTACATTTAAAATGGTTTCCTAACGGCTAATGTCCCCCCACTATCAATATTACTATAGTCCTCTGCGGACAAATTCAGACACCACTGCACGCATTAAAAAAATTGATTCATGAATCGCAGTACACAGCGCCGCCCATGGAAGTTTTTGAGACAGTTCTTCCATAGCATCTTGCTTGAATCTTCGCTTCGTTAACAACCGCTCCGTGGGAACGGTAGACAGCATCAGTCAGCTCAGCACGTGTTCGGATACTCGTGAGAGAAGTATATAAACGGACAAGCGTGGCTCATTTGCCAGACGGCATCTATTGCTCAGCTTCAGTGAATTCTGCAGATTACTGTTGTATGTGGGCGAACAGATTTTCGCGGCTAGTCAAAAGAATTTAACGGGCCAATTTCATAAGCCGAATGTAAATGTAGAATTGTAATTACATTTACATTCGTTTCATGAATTGACCCCAGGCGGTCCAAATGGTTGGCGCCGTTTCCAATGATTGTCGAACATCCGAATACAATCTTACCCTTAAGGGGTATCTCGCCTCCATCAAACCGGCGTTATATTCCTGCTAAGTGAGAAAGAGAAACTTTTCCGTTATAAACTCACTGAAGCTGAGCAAACGCAAGCCGACTCGCAAAGAGCCCCTGTTTGTCCGTGGAGCGGTAACAACCTCCTACTCTGGCGCGAGAGTTGAAGCCACGTTGTTGCCGTTCCACTCAATCGATAGGAGATTGTCGGCGAATTGGCAGCTTGTCAGTTATCTCAAAATTACATTCACTACGATTTAATTTATAACTTCACAAAACTCTTTAGTCGACTGCTCCCAATTCACCGGCAACAATTTGAAACAATGGAACTGTCTGATTAAGGGGAACACGTAAATACCTTTTTGGCCCACGCGTTGAACCGAGGATCCGAAGGTCCTAATTCGTCGGCTGACAAACAGTGCACGCCGGTAGAACCCGTAAACTGGCCGGGCAGGTTCTTGCTCTCCGCCCATAGCTTCATCTAAAAAACCATAAGCATAAGTAGCGAAACTAAGAAGCCCGCAGCATTCTTACTGACACATCGAGAGCAGTGATGTGAATATGCTGAAGGCCGATACATTGGGGACTTAAAATTTCCCTATCTTTCAAAAACACAACAAAGCCATCATAAAAGTAGCATTTATTTTTTAAAACAGTCACCCTCTATCAACAAACACTTGTCCATTCTCTTCCTTCAGCTCTGCACGCTTTCTCTACATAAAGCTGAATAAAAGGCCGGCAAGACAAATAAGCGATATCAAAATGTAAGTAACTTTTTGAATGCCTCTCGTACTCAGCTCTTGATAAATTGATATTTCGTGAATTACCTTTTCCTCAGCTAAGTGCATCATTTTGAGCGCTTCCACGTCGTTAGGGTTATCCTGTAGACGCTTGACGGCATTCAGTCGTTGAGTGACGATGGTGGTGATGTCTTTCGGCTGAAAAAGTCAACATAGCTTCGATGATTTCAAAGTCAAATCAGTCGACGCGCAAAGTATTTTTGCTGAACACCGTAATAGGCAAAGCCATTCCAACACTCATTCGATTAGGAAACATACACTCTCTATTACTCGTTTTGAATAAAGTATAGTCCTTGAAGATTCTTACCAACCCACTTATTTCTTGTCGGCCTGCCCTTTGAACAAATCAGCAAGGACCAAAGTAGAGTTAGTAACTGACTTCAGTGCGCGCATTTAAAACGATTAATAGAAACATCCATCAAAGTCCCCATCGATCATCCATACCCACCCCACTCAAAAATAACACCTAACTGGCCTTTGTGGCGCGAAAATAAAAAAGCCTACCGCTTCTTCTGTCGGCTCGTGAAAAACGCGATCGTGGTCGTCGAGGATCGGTGGAATAGGCGGAGGCGGAGGGGGTGGCAAGGGGAGAAGCAGAGCGTCGAAGGCGGCGGCGCCGCCACCGACCGACGCCAACGCCGCGGCCTTCTCCTTATGCGCCGGTGGGGCAGCCAACATTCGCTTCTCGTTCTCCACAGCACAAACCGCCGGCACCAACGCCATCTTTTCTCCCTTCTCAACCGGCGTCCATTCCTGAAACAAGGATCGTTATTGTCATAGCCGAAGCAGATCATTTTTTCAAATCATTTCATCATCATAACATATTCTCATATTTAACATTTTATCCTATTTTATCATACTATCGTAGCCGTATCAGTACTATCAATCAATCCAATCGACGATGTTGAAGAATTTCCACGATAGCTCATCAAAAAGTCGGTAAAAGTGTTATTACTTCGAGAAGGCCACACGACGTAAACTAGATTTTTGGCGAGAATTCGCGATCTCAACCCGCGGAAATATGCTAACATACAGGAAAATTCCTTTTTAAGTACAAATCATATTATACTCATCTGTGGTTTATTCTGTAGATTCACTATGACCAATAAATCTATCTCATCAAATGACTAAATAGTTCCTCGAGTATTTCAATTTTAAAAAGACATCAAAATATTCTGTAACTACCGGAATTCGCGTGGACTTCGAAGCATTTGTCTAATAATGGCAAAATAAATATTTATAGTCGAACCTCTTTTTCTCGGTGCTGTTGGCCGGACGAAACGGGGAAAGTAATGCGAAGTTGGCTTTCATTAAAGGCGCGCTGATGCGGCGTCTTCACCGGCAATGGCACAGCATTCTGCAATAACATTTGAGCATTTTATTAATCTTTTTATAATGATATCTATTATTGAATAAACCGACGGGAATGTCGATAAAGGTCATTAATATCATAATCCATAATAAAACTCCAGAAATCCACAACTATATTCAGAAATCTTTATCAACGCTCAGAAATAAATCCTGAAAACTTACAGGGATGTTGAGGATAATACCGGCATTAGGTTTGATCTCAAAGGGGTGATTGATAAAGTCGAGATCGTCTTCGGATTTGCCGCCTTCGCTGTCACTGGATGTCACCACTTCGCCACCTTCCTTGCGTTTCGTCTTATCTTGCCGCTTTTGCAACTTCTTACAGTACTCTGCAAGGGGAAAGGCGTTACGGTAACAAATTATGCAATTTTCACTTTTATAAGGACATTTTCCACGTGAAAGAGCACATTTCTTACATTGATTTGACTTGGAAAGTGTTCTGTATCATTTTTCAACTTAAAACTAAATAAAATGTTCATAAATGACCGCAAAATCAGGAATAGTGTTTAGCAGCCATCAGCCATGAATGAAGTGGACACGAACCGGTTAGCTCGTCAATAGACCTTCCACCCGCTTTGAGTTTGGCAATTTCATCAGCCGTCATTGTCTTCAGCTGCTGCAGTGTACCAACCTGAAAACAAAATTAATCAAATAGCGTCTTAGGTGTGAGATATTTTTTTGAATGGAATAACTTCTCTCGAAAATAAAGTACAGTCAAAATCGCATAGAAGCAAATCGGCCCGCCAAGAAAATTTTTTTGCACTTATCCGCGTTTAGATCATGAAGAAAACATAGGGCAGAAGTTCGGGGACTGGAGAATTTGTGCATTTATCAGGTTTTCACGATGACATGACAATTCGCGACACGATAATTTGCGACGTAACGTGAAATCTATGCGACAATTCGCGACATACGTAGTGTCGCGAATAGCCGTGTCGCGAGTTGCCCGTTTCCCGGTTTTCACTGTAGTATGAAGTATTAGAACAACATATGACCAATATTTCACCTGCAGCATAGCAGAGGCGTTCCTCCTGGCGATATCAAAGAGTTTCTTCTTGTCGATATGTCCGCTACTATCTCGCGGCGTCGGCGACTCGGATTGCTTCTTCCGATCTCTGCTGCGACTGCGTCGACTTCTGCTTTTGCTGCCGCTTCGCGATCGGTGTCTACTGCGAGAGCGACGATTCCTCTTTGATTGAGCTGAGCGATAATAACCCGGAGACCTGCAAGACAAACATATCGAGTTGTAAAATAGGCGATGCGGATTTTTTAATATCGGAAAAATTATTGTTTAAACTATGGAACTTGAATCACCAACATAATCACCCACTCTTTCAAAGTATAATCTCATCTTTAGAAATGCAGAAATGATAATATACAAATCTAATTAGATTTCTGCATTATCCTTATGCGTTTTGTGAACAAAACAATAATAAACCATGCAAAAATGTGATTACATTCTCAATAGTTTTATGAAATTGGTCCAAGACACAGAAACGATAAAGGCCACTAACCGACTGCGACTTCTTCGACGACCGAGAGGGCCCTGGCTCCAAGGCCACTGCACGCGATCTCTCGCCGTCGGCTGCCCTTTCCCACTTCTACTGAAGCTGCGCGAACCTTAAAGAACAACAATCATTATGTGACAGAAAAGCTCGTCTATTACTCGCTTAGAAATAAATTTGAAAAAGTAATAGCTGATGAAAAAAGCCGGTGACAGGCATGCGACGGCCGACCGGATATTCTACAGTCGCTATCCAAATGGCGGGTTCATACCCACCAACAAAAAGCGGACACTGCGAATAGCGGTACAAACGCTAAAGAAGAAAAAGCAATAACTGATGACAATGCAGAAATGCAGTCATAATTCTACATTTCAGACTAATTTAATGAAATTGGTCCTGTATTGCAGTTACGTCATATTTTGAAAGAAATAATCCTCACTGACCACGAGTAAGGCTGACAGAAGCAGACTTGTCGCGTCGAGGCGAGCGACTACGACTTCTGGAAAGAGAACGCCGGCGATTTTTACCAGTTCGCTCCATCGGCGTCTTCGACCGCTCGCGTTTTCGCTTGGAATGGCTCTTGCTCTTTCGTTCTGCACTGCGCGACCTGGAATGTAGAACAAAAATGAATTGTTGAAGACTGATATACATTGTGATACAAAGGCGGCAGTGGTCTGGCGCGAAATCCTCGCTATTTTTCGCGAAATCTCGTAAAATTCATCATGGATATCAACGTTTCCTTTCAACAGCTCTCTTGATTCTTTTTACAGTCGATTTTTTAAGGGAGAAGGGAATATCACAATGTAATTAAATCGCTCTTTAGTAACACTAAAAGACGGTAAATGAAACTCACCGACTCCTTGACCGATCCCGTTTTCGATGTTTCTTCAGTTTCTTCTCCTTCTCCTTCTTCTCTTTGGTTGTCACGCGCTCAGAATTTGGCTTTTTGCCATCACCGACGGGTCCGCTCTTCTCTTTATCCGAGTCATCCTTCAACTCTCCATCCGTATCGTTGCCCATGTCCACGTCACTCGAGCTCTCAGCCGCATCCTCTTGATCGCTCACCTGCAAAGTTATCTTATCATTTTAGATCAATGCTCGAATTGATTAGCTAATCAATTATCGCATTTCATACATTGAATATTTTACATCCGACACTTCGTGTCCTCGTAAAATAGAGCATTTCACAGGAAAAAACATCAAATATAATAGTCCTCCTCTCGATTGAATTTGAACTAGCGTCGATTGAAATGTAAAGCAAACCATTGCACCATAAACTTGTGATGCGAGCAGTGACTGTAAGGAAACGTAGTGACGTACATATGGCTTAACTAGAAACATATTCCAGTGTTTCGCGGGACAAAACAAGTCTTCACTTGCGATTATAAATAAGATACCACGAATTCCGAAAGAAATCCCATTCAATCTGGAAAACTACCGTACCGGTATTTCGCCATCCTCTCCATTAATGCGCTCAGCAGGGGCGGGTCTCGACACGACTTCGCTGGCGGACTTCAAGCTGCCAATGACGATCGTCTTCCTGATCGCTTCGGCGCGTCCCTTCGCCTTCACCATCGGCGCGATTTGCAGCTCTCCGTCGTCGTCGTCCGACCTCGTTGGATCATTGCCAAATTTGCGCCGAATCGGTCCTAAAAGATACCGTCAAAATTTCTTTGCGAGAAAGAAGAAATTGAGTCAGGCACCACTGCTGAAAAAAATGAGATCGCCTTTCGGTGCGAAAACATCATTATTTTACCAAAAATGATCAATACTTCTTGGTTTTACACAAGTAAATAAATACAAAGAAGCGCTGTTGACTTTCAAAGTATTTTGTGTCATTCAATATCTAATTCGCGTGATTGATAGAAAATTGTCGATCATACACATACCTTTCAAGAGAGAAGGCCCGTCTTCATCGCAGTCGAGCTCCTTGCCAGTCTTCATAATAGTGATCCTCTTCAAGGCTTCAACTTTCATATCTTTGGAGTCGTCTAAGGGCTTCGATAAAGAATCTCGCTGCTTCGAAGTAGAAGCAGGAAGGCGGGTGCTGCTGAGGTCGCTTTCCTTCGAGGTCTTCGAGATCTCCAAGGGCGCCTCGTCCTTCTTCGGTTCCGCCGATCCCTCCTTCTGCTTCACTTTGATGTTCCTCGGAACAAACCCGCTCGACTTGCTATTGTCTTTCTTCATTACCTGAAATGACCAGATATTCATTGAAAACATATAAGATGCGCTACTTAAATATTCTATTCTTTAATTTTTCTGACATAAAAAACAACACATTCCTATTCTTTATTCTTATAATTTCCTGTGCCTATCGAGGCCGCTCTATGCGCTCAGCTCGTCAGTATACCCGACCGTGACGTGCTGTCCGTAGTTGAACGCGCGTTCAAAACAAAGTGCGCAATTCTGCCAACCAAAGCGACCGTCAGTCAAGCGCACAATCGCCGCTCTAGCAGTTTCACGAACATTCTTAAGCTAAAAGCGTCTAACTAAATATCTTCGTTCAAATACAGCACTTTGAAGAGTAAGGAAAGTGAAAACAGACCTTTGTAAGAATATCAGACGGGCCCTTGGCGAAGGCATCACCGGACTTGGACAACGGAAACGAACTTTCTGTCTTGCGTAGAGGAAGGAAGTCGTCTTCTACTAGCTGAAAAAACTTTCATAAAAACCGGTAAAACTAATCGCTGCCACGCAGAAATTACAAGCCAAATCAAGAAATAAAAGGTAAAATGTGGCGAGGTCGGAAAACCATTACACTTCGCGAATATTTCAGGAGGAATAAGAAGATTGTTCCAGGAATCTTTTGCAAAGTTGCAATCCCGAAATATTGCAGATAGGTACAGAATATATTAAACTACTAACATATACAGAATGCTTCTTTCATAACCGTATTTCACATAAACGATGTTAGTACGAAACATCAAAAATAGCTCTCATAATATTATTCCATTAGGACTGACCTCTTGTGGATCCTTCCTGCGGTAATTCTCCATCTTTTCGACAGACATGGGCGGATTCAAACTCATAGCATCCGCACCGATGGGCAACTCATCAAATTCATCTTCCCCCATTGCAGTTACTACAACTTCTCCATCAGTCACCGTCTTCAGAGGGCTCGTCTCCTTCTCCCTTCCCTTTCCTTCTTCTTCCTTCAGTTGCTCAAGCAGCTTAGCGCGAATCCTCTCCAACTCCTCTTCAGTGCTGTTCGAATTTACGGCATCCTGAAGCGAATTAGAAGTGAGATCGCGTAAGCTACGCTTTAGATAAGGAGAACGAAAACAAAGCAGGCAACAAATAATCTGGAATTTACAGCGAGAAGAGCTTCTGCCCTCTACTTGGTCAACTTCGCATTTTATTTCATAACCCTTGTACCCAATTAGAATGTACCTTTGATGAAATTGAATGCAAAAATTATAGATTACGAAGTTAGTTAGAAGTACCTTAGAAGAGGACGCCTTATGGTCGTCGACTTGCGATTTTTTGGCCAATTGCTCATCAGTATCTCTTCTCGATTTCCTGTCCTTCTTATGTTCTCGCGTAGTTGGGGACTTTGATCGATGCTTGGATTTGGATGATTTCTTACTCTTTTTGTGCTTGCGCCTTTCATCACTGTTCTCACGGTCCTGCAACGAAATGCAATTTCCACTTTTACAACGAGACTTTGGACTTCAAAGAGGACATTTTTTATTCATTTGAATTTAGAAATGTTCTTTAGCTTTGGAAAGTGTCTAGTTCAATTTTGCAAACTTCCGATTTGATTTTGAAAGTGACCAATTTCAAGCCTTTTTTAGCTACAGAAATAACCGATTCGTGGTCAGTCATAATATTACCATTCTATAATTATCACGAAAAATGATCTCCTATTTTCTCCCAAAAGGAACAAACAATCGCGAGAAGCCAAAAATTGAGACGATTGAGAAGGTAAATAACCTTTTTCCTTTCTCTGCTCCTCGACCTCTTTTTCTCCTTCCGTCTGCTTTTCTCTTCCCTCTCCTTCTTTTCAGGCTTTCTGTGCGACTTGTTCAGCAAAGACTCGACGTTGAACTGGCGGTTGTTCTTTTGAAATTCGTCGAGCAGAGAGGCAATAATCGCGTCGCTCGATTCCGTTTTCACGTCTGCTGCCATCATTCAATCATTCTTTTTTAAATGTCCGCTCGTGCCAATGCAAAATCGCGAGCAATCGCAAATATTGCTAAGATAAGTAAGGCGGCGATGATTTTGATGGGCTGTTTTAACTATTGCACTTATATGTCGCAGTACTCGCTTTCCTCACGCGAAGGATTCGTCGAAATTTGTAACAACGCGTGCATTGGGTATACCGTACGACAAATTAGTGTGGTACAGCAATATAGCACTTATCGTTTTGGGACCAATGATATTACATTTAAGCTGGTCGTAATAGTTCGCCGAAATAAACATGATTCTGACGACAGAATGAATTAAAGTTTTGTTTTGTGCATAAAAGAACTGAATGATTGAAGTTTGATAAAGTATCGTTGGTATTCGCTGTTCTCTTACATGGTTTCTCGCCATTTGACGACACCAGATAGATTCGCGTTTTTTTCGAAACGGAGCAACGCCTTCCCCAACCAAACCTTTCTTATTCCATCACAAAAACGAATGAATAACGTCATTTTGGAGCTTGGCTCTTTAATCACCTCTAGCATCTTCGGACCCCATTAAGTTCCTCTCGCCGTCGCCTTCAGAGCTGAATGACATCGACTGCAAAATGTTACAAATTACAAACCCTCAATGATCATCACCCGTGATTAATCTTCGCAAATAATTTCATATTCTTGTTCAAAAGTCCCCGTACTTTGTCCCGCTTGATCGGAAACGTCACTGATAGTAAATTCACGCCCAACCCAATGATTTCATACTCTCTTATTTGCGCTGTTTTATCCACATAGTGTATAGCGATTATGCTTGTGTCCGTTAGCATGACGTAGTAAGGGTAATAACTAATAAAAGAACGAAGAGCAGAGATAAATTACAATAAAACTTAGAGATGGACAGCGTGTTCAGGGCGTCGCGCGCCGGTAGCACCGATAAGAAAATAAGATGTTGACAGAAGCAAGCGAAGATCCATCTGTCGCGATGAAGCACAAACGGCAGTAGACCATTAAATCGCTCAAGCATACATGAGAGATGGCTATCATCACTGTATGCATTAATGCCCAAGATAAACAGCATGCTGAATGCCCAGCTGGCAGTGGCAGCGTCTGCTTAATCCCTTGGTGTGAACTTTGTCCGCGTACTATCATGACAGTTGTAGTACTGTACATAAATTTAATAGTACGCCTATCTCTCTTACTCTGGTAGCCTTTGCAAACGTGCTTTTGTACGTATGACATGTGCGTCAAACTGAACGACTGTTCGCTACCGTTTATACTATACTTATGAGTAACTGGGCTCGAAATGAACGGTACCATTTGTTTAGGCGTGTAAATGGATCTTAATAGTATAGTGTCTCAGCGATCGATCTAAAACACGATTCCTCTCTCGCGTGGCCGGCAAAATACTGATATCTTAGCTTCAAGCGTACGATAGGCTGTTATGATACAGATATTTACAATTGTATGCTACTCTTTATTGCACACTTTGAGTAAATAATTAAAAATCTCGCTTAGTAGCTGAGCAAATCAAGGACTCGATGATCAGAATTTCGCGAGCGAAAAAGGCATGATATTAGATCGATCGTCTGTAATAGTTAGTAAAATGTATTAGATAATCCCTCCCGATAGTGCGATCGGTTATACTATAATCTAATTTAAGGCTATCAAACGACCTTACGACAGAATTAGAGTAGAACAAGTTACGGAAGTCAAACATGAGATCATTTTTACCGTTCCTTTGTTTTCTCTTATCCTCGTATTAGATCATACTGAATATTTAGTCCGTAGTAGTGCACGCGGGCGTCTCCAAAGCAAACTTAAAAAATATTTTCCATGCAGGAAAACCTGAATCACGACAAAATGACGGAGGTACCTGAGTCGAAGCATAAGATGGGGGTGGTTGGCGCCGCCAGCTACATGGTCGGCAATATTATTGGATCAGGAATATTTATCACTCCTACTACGATTCTTGGTTATACGAACTCCGTCGGTTTGTCGCTGATGGTGTGGGCGACTTGCGCCATCATCGCCATCACCGGCTCGCTTTGCTACATTGAACTCGGCACGAGTATACGGTATGCATCTCTACGGGACTTATTATTATTCAAATAGGAACTTGATCATATCCCATATGACCAATAAGCACAGTTCTACGCGTCCAAATCACAGCTGTAAACTATACAGCACACATGAGATGAGGATTAATCAAAATCAGATTGCGGGAAATTTGATTAAAAGTAGGACATTTTGCGTATTCGATCATGTACACGAATGTTGGACAGCCTGCATCTTTTCATATTGTACCTTCATGCCTGCGCGCTATTGCTTCTGCAGGCGTTGCACTTATTGAGGTATTCGTCGATAAAAAAGATTGCATCTTGCCCACCATAGAAACTGCAGCATTTTCAGTTAAGAATTATTGACATATAGCCCGACGTCATGGCTTCTTGACAAATGGCGCTAGAAAAGACACTCATATTTATGCGAATGTGCTAATTTTAGAGAATCGGGATGCGATTTTGCCTACATCTGCTACGTAAAATGGTACCCCATAGCGTTTGCGATGATGTGGGTCAGTGTTATCCTGACTTATCCGGCAACAGCGGCAATTCAAGCCGAAACCTTTGGCGAATATTTGATAGAAGCGATCAAGCCATTGCTCTGTCACATTGATGACGACAAGGTTATTTACGCCCAAAAGCTGCTCGGATTTGCTCTTCTTTGTAAGTTCTCGCTCTGCATAGTTTGCGTTACGGCGTGTTAGCAGACTATCAAACACGCTACACGCCAGACCAAAAAGCAAAAGCACATTCGACTGCGCGCTGCAAGCACGGCAAGTTTCAAAGCGGCACTTGATATGGTTTTTAAACAGAAATGTGCGATCAACCCTATAAACCTGCTATACCAAAATAAATGCGGGCTATATCTAGGTTTTGTTAATAAATGAAATTGGAATAAGAGGCGACGCAAAATGTACTATGGGATCAGAGTATTTTTTAACAGCATCTCCTCAAAAATCTCCTCGATTGAACAACTTTTACGGCATTTATCCTACAGAGCTCATTATTTATAACTGAATACGTCTTTTTCAATTGAGCTTTCTTGCAGAATCGTAAATAGAGACGGTGATAGTGCTCACATTTGAGCATCTGGCACAACGCAGTGTGGGCGACGTCGGGCATCTGTGACTTTTTTAGACCGCACTATATTACAGATTTGGGCGTATTGCGTACGTCTATAGCGTTCGAAACCCATTAAGCCGTCGTAACCGCGCTGTTAATGGTCCTTTCTTCTATAGATTTCAAGACATAGAATAACATTGAAATATTAATTCATCGATTATTGACTTTTAGTATCGAAAATTCCTGATTTTAGGGGCATTGACTTGGCTCAACTTTCTCTCTCTGTCAAAGT
>NIUQ01002449.1:0-22393 GCA_002796945.1 Plectus sambesii
TTCGTAAAGGGCGATGGGGTCCCGAAAGAGCTCCAAGGGGTCCGCGTTCACTAAACCCTACCAAATGCTGTAGATATTTTGATATTCGTACTACTAGCAAAGTGATGGGCGAGCGCAAAGGCAGATCTCCAATACCCTGTTCAAGAAAAGCTCAGTCATTGAAATCTGCGATAAGTTGTCTTAGTATCACATTTCGCCAGTATGTGATCTTACATAGAGGATTTGAGACGAAGTCAACTATTATCAAATTTTAATGATTGAGCTTTTGTGAAATAGGGTCTAGGCCGCTTGGTGTGGCCGCTACCCCAGCTTATTCAAATCACCTCCTTTGACCTTTGTCAGGTCGCAAAAACTATTGAAGGTTTCTCGTACTTAGAAAAATTGCCGTTTATCATCTGGTCGGTGGATCAGTCTTTTGAGTTGTTTGATTTCAACCTTTGTACCTTCTCAGCTCCTCCTCGCCGGGGGGAGTATTCGTTGCGTGAAATAACAACCCTTCAGTTATGGCACGCGTTCTTTAATATCACTTCTTACAGCATTACTTTTCAGGATAACGACGCTAATTCATCAATTATTAGAGGTGCGCCTAGCGAACTTCTGCCAACTGTCATCGAAGGAGTTGAACGCAATGGCAAGACAAAATTTTATTAAATATCGGATAGCAAATAAACAAAACATTTCAATTTTCCTGATATTTTGCTCGATGTTGATTTTTTCATGTGCAGTATCTTTGCTTGTAATTTGAATTGTATGTGTTAATGTGGGCGTTAATCGGAGTGGCTATGAAATTAAACGAGCGATTATTTATAAAGGGGTTTGTCTATTTCAAAAGCCATTGAGTTCATTCGCTGAATAAAAATTTGATTTTGTTTTACCAAGCTTAACAATTAGGCTTACATTGCAATTATAACTATAACAATATGATACAGCTTCAATTTATATTTTTACGTAGTATTATATCTTATATAACTTGAAAAGCGGCTACTGCTATTGTGACTGAGAGGAGCCTCTGTTTGCTTCTGGTTCGCTAAATTTGACGAAGGTTTGCTTTGATTGCGCATACATGTAAAGATTGATGTAATAATATGGTTAAAAACAGTATAATTTCTAGCTGACAGTTGAATTCCTTTCATTTTGTGTCACGAACAAAGGCTAAAGCGTTAAGCTTTGTTTTATATACCGTCGCTGGCGAATGTTTTAAAAAAAATTAAAAATGAAATTTTGGCAATTCCCACAATACGTGTGCTGCAGTTTCAGCTACATGTTTTGCTGGGGATAGATACTCGTCGGAATGTTGATGCGTTTTAATGGTGTAATGTTCAGCATCACACTCGAGACTTTAGAATATAAGAATGCAATACTAAATCTAATTCAAACAGCCTTATAAGGAACGCGCACTTAAACAGTATTAAATTTTTAACAGAGTAGCAGTATGCAGTACTGTAAAGGAGCATATTGTAAAGCGATGTTCAAAAATCATCGATCGATCGAAATTTTCCTCACTGTAATGATAGAATGTGCGCAAAATGATAATACTCACAAATTTTGAAATAGATCTCGCCCTTAAACAGCGCGCACGCAATCGACATACTAATTTCCCACCGATATATTATTTATGAAATATACGATCGATGCGGTCGCTTGGCGGTTGATCGTCGATGCATTATGAGCATTGCTTCGATAAAACACGCGGAATTTTTCAGTTACAAAGATAAATAGA
This sequence comes from Plectus sambesii, assembly GCA_002796945.1. Taxonomy (NCBI): domain Eukaryota; kingdom Metazoa; phylum Nematoda; class Chromadorea; order Plectida; family Plectidae; genus Plectus; species Plectus sambesii. The sequence continues at coordinate 1,721 of NIUQ01002449.1, forward strand.
TAAAGATAAATAGATATCTGTTGTTTGAATGCAGAATGCAAGGACTAAGGAGAAAGCGATTCTTCATATCAGTCACTCTCGTCCACCGAGGCCAAATCCGGTCACTCGCAGGATTCGGTTGACAACGGCTTCTTTGGCGAGCAGATCATGCCCATTCTCATCTGCGATGGCCTCCTTGCGCTGACTATTCTTCTTCAAATCGGCCGTCTCTCTCGTCGACGACGAACTACTCGGCTCTGGTCCAGCTAATTTCTCAGCTTTCTTGTCCAGATTATCAGCTTGCTTGTACTTGTTCAACCTCGCTTGTTGAACATCCGAGTTAGCTTTGTCCAGTCGGTTATCCAAATCAGTACTGCCGACGGAGTGGCTACCAATGTTGCTGAACTTGGAGAGCTTGCGTGGTTTTTCCACTTGACTAGATTTAAACGGCATTTTGAATCTGACGTGTTCTTAATATCGGACCGGTCAACAGACTGACAATTAAGCACACTGCATTTTCACCTGTTTCGCTGCTATATTTATTTCGCTTTTCCGTTCGTCTGTCAAACAGAGAATCGATTATTGGTTGAAAATTGTATGTTTAACTCTCATACGCTAGCGTTTCACTCCCTTTTTAATTGCTTCGCCTTGAAACACCCACTGCACGTCAGAAAGCAGCTCTGTCATTATTTCTTTTCATTACGTTCTCGAGTTTTGAAAATTTAATCATTAAAATCGCGCAAACAAGGTTAGGCGAAGTTCTGTAATAGCCAGTTATTCCAAGTTGTTTGGAATTAAGTTAATTTTAGAAGGCGATTGGACCTTTATCGCTAAATTCTTCCTCGCCGAATGTGCGGGAATAACAGCCGATTAGTGGCACAACACTTTAATAGATAGCTGCAACCTTTGTTAATTGCCGACTGATCTTTAGATTGACTGTGATCTCGAAAGACACCTCTTTCCCTCGTTGCGTTCATTATAGAGCCGTTGGACCGTTTAGTTTAATCAAGAAATAAGCGCAAATGTTATTTGAAAATTTATGCAACGCTTTCTGCACGATGTCGTGCATACTTCTAGTGGCCCGTTATACATTATTAACAGTTCTCGAAAACAGGCCTCACTGTGGCATAATAACGATCATCTCATGTATAATTATTGCGCATGTGCTGTGCCTCACAGCATCCAGATCGCATCGAACGAACTGTAAAGCACATTGGGAATGTGTTGATTTATCGATGATTTATAAACGGATGCCTTCGTCGAAGCTTAACAAAGCGGTAGTCAAGAAGCACTCACAAAAGTAGGCAGAAAAATGATACATAAATGATCTATTATTTACGTGAAATTGATGATATGTAAAGATAATTCAAAAACGATACATGGAAGAATGGTTTTTTTATTTCATCAGCAGATATAGAATTAAGGCCAGAATTGATTCGACTTGACGATAAGAAACAAGCGTAGTTACGGAATAGGTACAAACTGAATAGCGCGAGGATGGTAACAGAGCAGCTTTTGAGTCAATGTAAACGCTAAGGGGACAGTAAAATGTAAGTTTTAGTCAAAATGTAAACTAGCTTCAAATGGCAAAAATGTCTCTCTTTTCGTTTGTGAACAGATAAGCAAACGTTTTTTCTCTCGACACATAAAAATGTCACCGTAGTCATGATTTTTACTGATAAGATCTGTTTAGAAGCGTCGGGAATTGTAGTTGCATTAGCAGTATTCAGCATTTCTTACTCACATCAAACAGAACCCTTCGGAGCACTGCTGTACTTTTGGGAAAAGAAGTTCAAATCAGGCAAGTGCGGCACGAGCTTTTGTCAACTATAAACTCAGTATTGGTTACGATAGTTAAAGTCGTGTAAATCAACGCCAAAATGTACTTAGTCTATTTACTTAAAAACACTCCGCCGGGTTTGTTGAGAGAATAAGGTTTTTCAAAAGAACAATTTCAAAAGTTAACGCGACAGGGAGCTCGACCGAATGATTCCAGTCGGAAGACGCTTCGCACTTTGGCTCAGTGTAATGATGGCTGTTTGCTTGCGTGTCAAAGTGGTCACCTGGGTTTGATTCTTTCCGCCATTTATGGACATATTGAAGCAAAGTAGGCTCTCCAGTTGGGCAAAACTATATGGTGGACAGCTCAATACGTGCTGCTACTTAGTAGCACAGTCAAACAAGGGGAACGCGCAGAAGCTTGAATCGGACGAGCTCATCTCGATTTTCATCCGCGGTCGCTGTTGAGAACTGGGAAATCACCAGCGGGCGACGTCATGGTGGGCAGTGGTTGCTTGGTTAGCGCTGACGACGCCAACCCGCGCCACCGAAGTGCTGACCGGCAACGGGCGATTGGTTGTCATCAACACCCCCAGCTGTCTGTGCAATTGGATGGGCAGCCGTTCCTCTCGTCGACTTCGTTCCTCACTCTGATTCCACCATAAGCGCGAACTACGGCAGTGGCCAAGTCCCCCTGTCGTGATGAGCGCGATCCATCTTCCGCCGCTGATGACATTTCTCGTCCTTTGCGTCGGACTGATACTGCAGACTGTTGTGCCAGGTACCATCTCGGCTGGTTCTCTCTCTGCTCCTTCTATTCCTATCGTTAGTTTGCCTGGGACTATCGACTACGACTCTGGCGGTGCGGTTTCTTCTTCGAGCTTGCAGTTGGCTGCATGTTGACCCCTTGCTCGTTTCTCTTTCTCTCTTCTGAGTGCTTTTTCTGTTCAGTTGCGTGTTCTCTCCTTGTTGAGAAGATTTGTTTTGAATAGCAATAGTCGAAATCGACCACCAAATGCGTTAATGGAGATACCGTTCCTTCTACCGTATTGGGGCGGGCTACCAAGTGCTTCACTTTGATAAAACCAAGTTGTACAATCAATTCAGTTGCTATTCTATCAAACTATAAAGTGAAAGTAAAGAGGTCTACTTGGGTCGGAGTATTGGAATGTCTGACAAAGAGACTATGGAACCTCAGGTTTATCTGACCCTGTTTCAATATTTAATAATCCTCAGTTATAACAATCCCACTCCAAAGGTTGAATCCTGATTACAAAGCAAGACTTACCGTATCCTTCTCGGAGTCAGCTCTGCCTCCGTCTGTGATGCCAACTATACGTTAGCGTCTTTTTCAGCTTGTCAAACAAGCCTTCGAAAGAGAAAAGATCACTGATTACGAGTGGTAGAATTACCCTGCCCGTTTTTTTATCTTGTAAACTTGAGCTACTGTAAAACCTGAAAATTTCGTATTATTAGGAAAATGGATCCGTACCGGAAGGGACCCTCCATTGTGCTGCTTGGACTTCTCGAGTCCATCTCTTACCAGCTTCTTTGAAATCTGCTTTAATTTCAGGTACCCTGGCCCAAACATGTTCAGGCGTCACTTGCTCCAATAACGGCACGTGCACTGCGGGCGTCTGCAGCTGTCCATCAGGCTATTCTGGGACGTACTGTGACGTTCTCGATTGTGAGTTTTTCTTCAGTGAGCAGTCATGCCGAATGGGCGCATAGTTTAGATGGGTTAATAAGAATGTACTTGCGAGCTCGTTATCCACCGATATACGGCAGTCAGCAACTTAATATGGCTTTTTTCTTTGATACATAAATTCGTTCATTGTAAAAAGACGAACATTCTCAAGGAACTTGATCTCAATTCAGCCTTTCAAGATGGTAATTCAAGCCATATCCGGTCTTGTCTCATGACTCTGAATGCATGTAATCAATCATGTAAACCAAATTTACATTTATTTATTTCGAAAGCAGGTCTATATCGTCGAAAACCTCAAGGTGACAGTTTTAGGGTGCTTAGGTGATTACAGTGCAAACATATTAAGGATCTCTCTGCGGTCTCGATCATTTTATGCGCTAATTCAAGAATCTGCTGACATTTTCAACTAAGAAAAACGTGAATACTCTGCAATGTTCGCTAATTACCCATTTTTTGCTCATCACGCGCTTGTTTAGAACAAAAATGCAAAATTCGGATTCACCGTTATCTAATTCACATGTTTCGGAGAACAGAATTTTGATTCGGATTCTCTTTCTGCCATTCCTCAATTCTTTTCTTCTGAAAAGATTGTGTGCACACAATCTCTGACATTTGAGGGAAAACATGCACCATTCTCAGCTCTTCGCTCATTTGCGGAGTTGCGGGATACAAATTACTATAAATCTGCACCATTTTTTACATTGCTGTTAATTTTCGTCTCTCGGTCAGATAAAGAACGCTTTCGCAATAACATAAAAATACTGCATAAAGAATGAAAAGCATGATGGGAAAAGAATAAGTATTTCCTGGTTTATAAAAGTACGGTAGTATGGTGTTTAACGGGCGCAGACTGGGCTGTTTGTCAGTCGCTGATATTTAAATTTTACTAATTTAACTGACTTTATCGGCTCTGCCCTATTAAGCCTTACCGTACTTGACTTTATCAACCTTAATTTGCTGACTTTTATACCGATTAAGGAAAGTGCTGTACCGAGACAACACCGCTTGAGAGCGGGACCATCTAACCGCAGATCGTGATTATTGCTCAGCGCGTGAAATTTTTGATAGGGGTAATATAAACGACTTTTCATCTTAGTGTTATAGTTTCCTCTTTGCGTGGGTATGTTTGAAACGTTTAAAATGATATCAACTCAATCGTGTCGTATTCTTTTATAGCGAACAGAGAATATAATGGATCGGTTTCATATCGAGTGCTTTAGCTAAAGTCGTACTTAACCCAATACTAGAAAATATTAGCAAAGTACGACTTTAGTAAAATTACGCGATATGAAACCGACCCAATATTATCCTGACATGTCGAATGACGCGCATTGTTTTGAGCGTATGAATGCGACCAAAATGCGGCTTTTTCAGCGATCGACTTCTGCGCCCGCGATACACCTTGCCAGAACAACGGAACGTGCGCAAACATGCTAAACGATTACGTGTGTACGTGCATGCCCGACTGGACTGATAAAAACTGCACAACTCCAAGTAATACCGAAATGATTTTGTTAAGAGCGCGAAATGAATGTTATTGTGTCTATTGCAGTAACCACGACGACCTCCACGACCACGACGTCGACCACCGCCAGCAGCAGCACCACCACCACCCCAGCGACAAGCTCCACGACGACCACCATCCTGACAACCAACCCAACTACCAGCATCCCAACCACCTCCGCCGTCACAACGCTAGCGACCGCTGGTAAGTCTCATGTGGCTGTTCGTTGTCAAGGATCATGAGGGGAGGGGAGAATATACTGGAACAGAGAGAACGAGAGGCGAATGTGACGGGACCTTCACAAACAAATTTTTTGCTGATGTACTATACTTGGCGATAAATTTATCCGTTTTTGAATGGATCGAATTGGTGGCAGTCGATCGAAAAATGACACTGGAGTCTTGAACTGTACAATGTTCCGCTCTGTTCGAGTATAAAATATATTGTTTTTTTTTATGTTGAGAGGATCGAAAGTTAGAACGCAAAATTTGGCACAATTTCATGAAAAAGTCGCTAATTTAATCATAAACAGCAGAAACGGAGATAAATAGATCGCTGTCTTGCTTCTGCACAAGCGGAAAGTCCGCTTTTACACATCAAAAAATTAAGATAGCTTCAGTCCGAAAGCCTGAAATGTTGGCAGTTAAAAAGAGAACGACACCTTCGTTGAGGCATTCAATTCCATGAGATCTGAAAGATAAGACTATGGCGTCCATACCTGAGCTTTCTCAAAAAAAAGAGTCACTTCAAGGTCATAGTTTGAAAAGACCGCAATTTTTTTTGGAGGTTACGCTTATGTGAGCCCAAATAGGGCATGGAAGCATAGTGTTTCGTTTCAAAGGAAATCGGAAGTAGCTCTACGTAACCGTAAAGTGCTGCCGGAAACTTTGAAAAGAATATACCGTTTCTCGAAAACTGGGATTAGGTGATGTGTTTTCAAGAAAATCTAGAGATTTAGAGCACATATTGGGAGGTCGAAAAAGAAATTTTCGTGTCCCGAGACTTTTGGATAATCTCCATGGGTTCTCAAGTATTTCCCGCTTGTTGCTCCCCGAGCTGTTTAAGTTTTACTCCGATTACGACTTCTGCCTTCGTAATTGAAGCCAATGTTCAGTTCTATCATGTACTATTTTCATGTTCTCCCTGTATAAGTACACAACTGAAGATCAGTAATTTAACTTTTCCTTCAGCCGTCATTTGTCCACCTAGTAAAAGTGGAGCTAGCTGCAGTGTGCTCGACGGTAAGTCGCTACAGTTTTTATAATTATCGAAGGGTTAAGTTGCGTTTATCATAATATTGATTACTTCTGCTTGCAAGTAATCTTTAGAAATTCAAAGATTGCTTCGGAGAGACGCCAATTTACCGATGTCAAAGGGTATTTGAGCTGTGTTAATGTGTTACTTAAATCTCCTATATTGAGCAAAAGTTTAGTAGGATCTGCTCCTCAAAATTTGCGCCTTAACCTCCCCATGTGTCGAATGTCTACTTCACCAAATGACGCGTCTAATTCAAAATTGTTGTGATTACTGGAGTTGTGAAAGATTTATTTTGCGACTAGCTCGGGAACTCAGTTCATATCGTATTTTAATGTAATAGCATCATTACAAGAAATACTCAAATTAACAATTAGTAGGGAATTGCAATACGAGCAAATAATGGCAGTTTCATTTCAGTAACTGATTGGTGCGTATGGGCCAATCCTTGTCAGAACAATGGCACGTGCATGTCGACGACAGCAAAAGCAATGTGCAATTGCACAGAACTCTGGACTGACGACAACTGCACAACTCCATGTAAATTTTCATTTGTGCGCTTGTTTGTTTGTTTGTTCGCTAATACCATAGAGCGCTGGACCTCGTTAAAAAACGAAGTGATTCGTTCGCATTTCAGTATGCCCACCATTCAACGAGACAGCGTTGGAATTGCAAGGAACGGAAACTTTGGTACCAGAGAATTACACTCAAGTATATCAGATTGGTGGCGCATCGCTCACGATCGAGTGTCCGGACGGCAGAACGTACCCAAATGTGACTGTTTGTCAAACTACGCACGACTATTCATCGTTCACTGTTGAAGAATGGTGTCTCAGTAAGATTTTGCACTTTTAGGTTATTATGTTTTTGAGCCTAACTAATTCACATAGTCTAACAGCAATAATCGGCTAAAACAAAAGCTTTATTAAAGATGACTAAATGTGACCGATAATATTTATAATTATAAATATTGACCTTATGTTAGAGTAATAAAATATGGTCAATGATTTGAAAGATTCAGCGTTACCCCCGTAGTTCTAGATGAACACTGCCGATATAATAGCGCGTTCCTTTAAATGAAAGATGAGATCCTTTTCTTACGAGTGGTTTCCTAACATTTGTCCCGTTCTGTCGCAGAGTCCGCTTTTTGGGTCTGTCTATGAAGGCCCTTCAACATGACGCGCTTCCTCAATCGATTGTTGCACATCTGACACTGGGGAGTTCCGTTTTGCCGGGAATCTCACTCAGATCTTCATGGGTGAAAGCCGAAAATCAAACCACAAGATCAGACCAGAAAGCGTTTTTCTGCCAGGAGCAATTTATATTTATTTCAGTAACCACAACCACCTCTTCTACGACCACTACCACAGTGGATACGACAACAACGGAACCAACTTCAGCGTCCACGACAACCATGCCTGCAACGACAACCATGCCTGCAACGACAACCATGCCTATAACGACAACTACAACCGTGGTGACAACAACTATCGCAGCTGCCTGTGCAACTCTGAACTGTAAAAATGGCGGCACATGCGTGGTTGGTTTTAAAGGCGCTTCCTGCTCTTGTGCTGCTGGATTTTCGGGCACTTTCTGTCAGGACCTGGATGGTAACAAATTTATGCACTTGTTTAGAGATATATTTGTCTGCTTATCATTATGATTTGTATTTGAATTCATAATAGTTCGTGTGCTAGTATTATTCAAGACTCTTCAAGACTCTTCAATTCATGAGATATTCATACATTATATAGATATTCATATTGATAATCATAGAAATTAACTCTCGCTGTGGTGGAAATGAATTATGATTGGGTAATTAGCGCGGTGATTCTCTTTTTGCCTCTGCCATCTAGGATAGCATGTGTCGGCTGCGTGTCTTACAGTTCGCTAATGCAGTTTGAGCTAAGGTTAATATTGCCGCGCATCGGTTTTCCTATTAAGACCGAAGTTTTGCTGCGTCCTGCACGCTCGGGACATAAGGCTTATTGCATCGTTAGACGCTAAAAATGCTTTTTCTCGCGTCATGTGCGGCAAATTAACCGCGAAGGATACAGTTTGAATATTTTCAACAAAGCGTCCTTGTTTCAGTCGTCGATTATTGTGCGCTGTACAGCTGGCCTTGTCAGAACAATGGAACATGTAGCTCAGCCGCACCGGGCTACGTGTGCAGTTGCACCACACTGTGGACCGGTCAAAATTGCACAATTCCACGTAAGATAACGCTTATTCAAAAAATTCTTTCTGCACATGACTATGTTTCAGTATGCCCACCCTTCAATGCCACACTGTTGCAATTGGACAACACAGAAACGTTGAGTCCAGTTAATATTACACAGGGATATCAAGTAGCCAACACTTCGTTGAATATCACTTGTCCCGACGGCACAGTCCACCTCGATGTGACCACCTGCCAGTCGACGCACAATTATACTGCGTTTACACCGATAGTTTGGTGCCCTACTACTACAACTTCAACGACATCAACGTCATCAACGACATCAACATCTGCTCCCACGACCACTTCGATCGAAAGCACGTCAACTACAGCAATAACGGATACAACAACAACGCCGTCTGTTACGACGAGTGTGATGGCCGGGACGACGACAGTTGGCGCGTGCACAGCAGCCAGCTGCGTATATGGAACTTGCGATCCCTCTGGTGTAACTTGCATCTGTGACTCGGGGTACTCGGGAACTGGATGCGATGTCGCTGATGGTGAGTTAAGTGAATGCAAAGGTGTTAAGCTTTGTACAGTAAGCCCTGAACCTTTTTACTCTTCCTCTTTCACCTTCTTGCGCGCAAAGCGAGTAATTTAGATGGCTGATAATTGTTCATGTTTCTCACTTTAATTAGCAGAACGATAACCAAAAAATATATGGCAAGCGCCAAACACGAATTATTCAGTTAGTCGTAAAGTGCTTTTTTAGCGAATGGCAGTATAAGCATGCATGTTTAAGCCGTTCATTAAAATATTCGCGAGGACGATGACCACATAGCTGAAGCATTAAGACAAGTCACTAAGATGCGATAAGAATTTTATTTAATCCTGCATCGCACATAAAAAAGTCAGTCAAAATCGGATTTGTTTTTAGACAAAAATTTCCAAGTTTAACTGAAATTGAAGAAAAAGGATTTCTCATCTTCCACTTTGCGTGATAGCTTTTTCGACTCTTTTCCCACTGTCTCAGCTACGTGACGACCACTAATGACAAATATTGCAATTAAATTCACTAAAAATTCATAAGATGACAAACTGAATGCTTTGCGCTGTGCTTATCGTATAACTCTTTCGTATTTTGCTCTTCAGGGTTAGTATGAACCAAGAATAGTGAGCATCAAATTTATATTCGACTGTATGTACAAAAATGAGAAAACGATGCTCAAAAAGGTAGAGGAGCAAGGCAGTTTAATTTTAAGCGAACGTTGCCAAATCAATACCGACCAGCTTAAATTTATTGATTACCGTGTATACTAAATGAAACGGCGGTGACAATATTGACAGATGAATATTGTTATATTATAAGATTGTTTGCTAATGATCCATTAATTATTATTTATATTGTTACGTGTCATTAAGCTTAATATGTTTTCTTAAGCATTCTTAGTAAATACCGATAAGTTATATTTAGTATTATTGGAAATAGAGGATATTTTGAACCTCTTTATATAGCGCATTTCCTTTTACAGTTGTGGACTATTGCAAATATGCAAATCCATGCCAGAACAACGGAACTTGCTTGAATACGGTGGGAGGCGCCACGTGCAACTGCACTGAGCTGTGGACTGGAGCGAACTGTACAATTCCATGTAAGTCTCTTTAACAGCCTTGGTATCCAATGTGAATTAACTGTCTCTTCCATAAGTGTTAAGGGAAGATGTATTACAATGAGTGTTTAAACTAAAACAACAGGCAACTTGATGCATTCATAAATTTCAGCATCATTGCATTACATGTTATATTGAGATGTGCTGTGCAAATTTTAACTCAATTGTCAGCCCTTACTTTTGCTCTTCCCAACCGCTGTTATTATTCTGCTCGCATCGATTGTCTATCAGAAAATCAATTAAACATGCATGCTAGTGTGACATATTGGAATCAATTGGGCGCGACATTACCGGCAATGCATCATCATAATTACTCGCTATTAAAGCCCCCGCCTTGTACTACCCTTCTCTATCGTAATTGACAAATGCTCTCGGAGAATTTTCAGTTTTTGTTCCTTTTCTTATTTATCCCAAATGCTGCGAAAGCCGCTGGATCAGGCTTATTGCTACCTATTTCGAATAAGACAAGTAACGATTCTTGTTGAAACTGAATATCAATTACTTATCAGTTGCTACCTCAAATATTATTTAGTGTGCCCGCCGTTTGACGAGACTTTGCTGCAATTACAAGGCAATGAAAATTTGGAACCGACTAATTTTACGTCCGTGAACCAGACTGGTGGCTCTTCACTAGATATTATTTGTCCTGACGGCACAAAGTATTTAAATGTTACATTTTGCCAGACGACGCACGACTATTCGACCTTTACACCGCAGGCCATCTGGTGTCCAGGTAAGTACCGATTTTCGGAAAACTTACTCTTTACTCCATAAAGCCGATAAAGGCCACGTTGTCATGGGACAGAGTGCAGCGGCGATACTGTCTTTTGCCTCGTTTCACCTTCATCTGTTAAGTGTAAACCTTTGACAGAACGCTAAGGTAACGATATGCAAAACATGCCATTATTGATTATCATCGATTATGTTCCAGATTTATGGGTTTACCTTCCTCGTTTGCGCCTATCGACGCAGATAACAGTCTTCCTAAAGCTAACCTTTCATAAAGCTCAAAAACTGAATGGTCTATTACTCATAACATGAAAATGCAAATATTCAGAGACAACAACCAGTAGCAGTACAACAGAAACTACCGATTCATCGACAACGGACGTTTCCACGACGATAGAAACATCAACAAATGACCTGTCGACGACGACTGTTAGCACCTCCATCATATCGACAGTGACACCATATATCCCAGTCACTGTAGCCGGTAAATTTACCGCTTCGCTTCGACTATAAATTTTTCTTTTTCTTGCATTTGTTTATTTTCCTACATTTGTTTATTAATTTGCTGACATTTTGCATAGGTTTGCGTAGAGCTGCAAAGAGGATTGATTCGGAACCTCACATTTATTAAATCAAGTTAGAGCATAGCGTTCGCCTGCAAAAATTGGGCAAATGTTTAGTGGTGAAAAATCAGTGGTTACGCAGGAAAAATTATGCTTTTTGATCATTTGACACATTGAAGCAAAGTGAACAAAATTAGAGCATAAAAACTGTATAGAAATAGCGTCGAAAATCGAATCGATATTTGTGTCTAAACATTACCTATTTAAGACTGTTCAACGAATCCATGCTATAACGGCGGCACCTGCATATCTACAGGGACCTACAACTACTGTAACTGTACGCCCGGTTACACTGGATCAAACTGCCAACAACAAGAAGGTAAGAGTTATTTCAGTTCCAAGTGTACGCAGAGTTGGACAGGAGTTGCACTGAAAAGTCTGGAGGGCGACTGCAGATATTTGCGTTTACAAACTATTAGGAGATTTTCGAGCTTTTCGAATTTAAAAAACAATAAGATCAGACGACGTTGAATACCATCTGGCAAATTTCGCTTACCCGTCGGTCACATTCAGATGTAAACATCTTGCAAAAGAAGGCATTATTGACGCTGAAATATATTTTTTGTAATTGTGGGTTTCAATTAATTAGGATGAGCTAAATTATATCATGAAATGGATAAATCCAGAGCAATTAGGAATGGAGATAAACTTATTGGCACGGAGGGGTGAAACTGAGTGTAGCGCTTCTTCAAGCAATACTTTTGCCAGTATTCTATTGACTATATCATTTTCGCCACGCGTGTGATAGCAAATAGTCAATAAATAATCAATTGCAAAGTATTAAAAAAGAACCAAAACAAGGCTGCGCACGCATTTTCAAGCGCGAGCGAGAGTATCAGTAAGTTGCAGACCCACTCAAAGCAATCTTGAAAGGTATTCATGCAAATTATTGGATTTTGCCCCACCCTTGAAAATGTGTGAGTACGCCTTGTTTTTGATGTGGCACAAAGCATAGAAGTGCAAACATTCCGGCAGCGAGCTTTCCATAAAAGTATTCTAAACACTTGTCGCTTTCAGTGATAGATCCGTGCACGGATTCGTTCAGCAATGATCCTTGCTTAACGGTCAACCATACTCATTGCGTAGTAGTTAATGAAACCAATTACTATTGCCAATGCGACTACTTGTGGGGGCGAACAGTCAATTGCACCGACGATCTGTCGACCTGTTTGAACGTCTCTTGTGAGGTACGTATTTGCTGGAAAACTTTTGATTTCACTTTGCATACCTGTACACCTGATTGAAATCTTCTCGATATCAGTAATTAAGCATAGATTTGGAAATTTTTTTGAATAGACTTCCACCTTTAAACTCTTGTGTGCTTCCTTCATGCTTCATGCAGTTTTCAGTAACCGCCTTTGTATACATATGTGTACATCTACTGTGTGCCTTTGAGCGATCTCGATGCATCGCGCTATAGGTGTCTCACCGGCACCAGCCTGGATCCCTTTTCACCAATTGTTGAATGTCATGAGTCGAGCAATTGGATTTCAATGCCACCTGAATATCAGTTTGGCATGTTATAATAAGGTGAAAAATACGCAGAATGGATACTCGATTCCTCATTTCTCAATAATTTACGAAAGAGGCCCCAGAGAGCGATCTGTCAACAACGCGTCACTGTTCCTTGTCATATAGGCTTAATTGCTTCGTGAATAGCTGCCTATCTGCCAGCTGTTACTGTTAGTGCTAAAAGTAGTTGCCATGTGCTCAGCTAATCGAACAACAGAACTTGTAAAGGAGCTGCTATCCATGAAGCAATTACAAACAGGAACAAGAAATAATGAAGCTCTGTACACAGGGTTACTTTCGTATTAACACGCGCCAACTTTGTGACATCAATTTCTTTGGGACTTGGGAAATTTTGCGGCCGTTGTCAGCAAAAGTCATAGAAGCAAACTAATTATATACATGGCGTTTTATTATATTTTTACTCTTTTGATACTATTTAAGTCTTTTCTCTCTTGCCAGATGCGCCGTATCTCATGGGAAAGATTTTTGGGATGTCTCAGTGATAACGTTATTAGTTAGAGCAATCTTCTAAAAGAGATACTGACATCTTGTTCATTCCATCCGCTCTTCAAGTTTATATGCATACCATTAAGAGATGTATTCATATGAAACTGATCCGAAAAATAAGCATTTTGGAATCACAATAACCTTTTCCGACTTAAAATGCAATTACTCATTCGCAGGCAAGTTAATAGATAGCGACCAATCACCAATCTCTCTTCGCTCTTTAGAACCAGATTGGACTTGCGATGTTTAACAAAAGGGCCTATCCAACTATTGCCATCTACTCTAGATGCATAAAAGTTCTTATTTCAGATTCCACTCTGCGGTTGGCCGCCGGTTGATTTCCGAAAAAGTATGTACAACGTAACCGAGGCGGATAACGACTTGTATGATGCCAACAGCGCAACACGCAGCAATGAAACCTTTGTGGTTCATACCTGTAACGCAACGGCAGCCTTCTACGATTACTCTACCGGTCCTCGTACATACACCTGTCAAACAAACAATACCTGGTCGAATGTTATCGGCCCGTGCAAGCGTAAGTCCGCTTCGATATATCAAACTAATTTCAAATATATTCGGGAAATAGTGTATATTAGAGTTACTTTAATTCTTTAACTTCTTTTTTAAAGTTAAAAAACCACATAGCGCATCAGAGTCGTTAACTGCTTATTAAAATGGCGCTTAGTGACTTGAGATACTTTCAGAAATGTGCATGTCCTTACCGGCCGCCAATTATACGAATGCTACAACGAACGCGACCACAGTCGATATGAATTATCCACCGTTTGAAGGGGCTATAATATATCACGTATGCGACACTGGGTATGCATTCCCTGACGGCAGTTCAGTGAAAAACTACCAATGCCGGACTAACGGCAAGTGGTCCGGCGTCGATGGAAGTATTTGTATGGGTAAGTTTCTTTTTACTTGAATTACTTAGCACTGAACTAGGCTTCAAAGAGAATCGATTTTAGAAAGGTGATTGTAAATTACAAACTTTTTTATCCCACAATCATTTTAAGGACTGCGGAAAAGAGGTTAAAAGATATACGCTGAAAAGTTGATCATGATCACCCTTTTTCATCTATGACTAAAAAGTGATTTCGAATTCGGCAGTACCAAATGTGTTAAACCAGTTTTCAACTTTTTTGGACTTATGAGTCGACGGAAAGGGACTGGAACTAATAAATTTTAAACATATTTATACTATAATAATCTAAAATGCCAAAAATGTTCTCTAGAAATCACAACGACAACAAGCACGACCACCACATCAACAACAAGCACAACCACAACAGAGCCATCCACCACAACCACAACAGAGTCAATCACCACAACCACGACGGAGCCAACTACCACGACAACAACAGAGCCAACTACTACGACGTCGACTGAACCGGAGACTACATCAACGTCAACGATAACCACAACTACTGAACCGGAAACAACAGAAAGGACAACCGCAAAAGGAACTACGACTGCGGCTGCAACAACAACAGCAGAAGCGACAACTGAAGTTACAACAGTAGCGACTACAACTGAGCCATCAACTGATGCCGCAACTACAGTTGCAGCAACCACTGAAACTTCCACCTACACTACAACTACACAGGTCACTACAGAAGCTCCCACATCGATGGCAACCAATGCTACTGAAACTACCACCGTAGCTGCTACGACAGAGAGCTCAACTGCTGCCGCCACTACAGAAACGGCTACCGACGCAACGGTGACGACTACCGCAGAGCCAACTACTACAACTGAAATCACGTCCACAACAACGACTTTAACAACCACAACAACGACCGAAGAACCTAGCACAGTTGCAGAAACGACTGTAGCAGCAACAACTACGACGGAAACAACATCAACAACGAGGGAAGCTTCAACTGCAGCAGAGACAACTGAAGCCGCTACAAGTGCTGCAGAGACAACTACCGCTGCTCATTCCACAGAAGCAGCAACGGAAAGAACAACTGTGCTGCAGACGATTGCACCAACTACTGAAGTGGTAACTACTGCAGCTGATACAACAGCTGCTGCTCAAACAACTGCCGCAGCAACGAATGCGATAGAGACAACGACGCAGGCAGCAACAACAGCAGCAGCGACCAGCGAAACAACAACCACAACCGCTACAACAACGGCCAGAGTGATTGTTAGGTGCCCTGATGCTCACGTGAACTTCATCAATGCCGAAATTCCGACCAAGTATATTGTTGGAGTGACGCAGGCGGTCGGCACGGAGATAATCCATAAGTGTCTTTCGAACAGTGAATTTGCTTCCGACAGTACAGGACTTCGGATATATACCTGCCTCGCTAATGGAACTTGGTCGCAACTGACAAACGAGACCTGCTCGCTCAGTAATCCTTTTTTTTCCTTCTTCTATTGTGAAAAACACAGTTGTTTATAATCAACTCTACAGATACTCATGCAAAAATATTTAATTCAGGAGTCAGTTTTACGAAGCTATTGTAAAGTTGCGAACGCAAAAACTTTTCGTAATTCACAGTTTCGTCATATATTTTCATAAATTTCTCTTTCACGTAATTATTGCAATTACAACTGTCATAAACTTGTGTGAAACAGAAAATGACGAGATGTGACCGACAAAGTTTTGTGAAGTTGGTCCCAGATGTCTGGCAGTGGAAAGAGGAGGGGAAGTAAAGGATGAACCGACCAGTTTGACAATTGATAGCTTGTAAGGGGTGGCGGAAATTTTAATTTACAGAACGGGCAAGTAGCTGATTTTTCAAGCAAACTGGACTTGGCGATCTTTTTTACAAATGTAGTTGTTAAATACGTGGCAGTAAGTTTGATCTGGGCCGGTACACATGAGGGAGTGATACCGCAAAGGTGTATCACCCCCCACCTAGTTGGCCAGCATTGCCCACCTCTGCTTTACTGAGAGTTTCAACTATTGTGCAGTAACTTTTTCCTCAATAACAAATATTGGTCGGGCAGTCGCGATATCGATGTAACGTTGTTCTGCCTGATAGGCAGAAAATAATTCGAGTCGGCGTAAGTGCTACTAACTCTTTAGTTATTATTAAATAATTGATCGCACTGCAAACTCATTTTGTCATGTCCATGACAGAAATAAAAATTACAGAGTCGACAACATCCACGACCACCACGATGGCTGCAACAAGCGCAACAGACACAACGACAGAAACAACTGCGATTGTCGTTACAACTGAGGCTGCTACCAGTGCAGCAGTGGAAACTACTCAGGCTCCTACCACTACAACTGATGCAGTAACTGTAGAAGCAACTACTGTAGCTACTACAACTGTAGAACCAACTACTGTAGCTTCAATAACTGAGAAAGATACTACAGTAGCTTCTACAACAGTGGAGCCAACTACTGCAGCTGCTACTACTGAGCCAGTTACGACGACAACAACAAGTACAACGACGACTACCACTCCCGAAACCACTACAGTGTCATCAACAACTAGCGAACCTTCAATTATAGTGACGGAAACAACGTCAACTACAGCACTGTTAACGACAACAACAACTGGTGAGCCAACCAGCACTACCACCACCACAACAACTGCTGAGCCAACCAGCACTATCACCACCACAACAACTGCTGAGCCAACCAGCACCACCACCACAACAGAAGAAGCGGCTACAACGGCGAAAGCGAGCATTGCGGCGGCCGAAACGACAACGATGCAAACTACAACGACTACAGAAGCGTCGACTGCTGCTGTTACATTCATTTCTGCAATCACCTCTTCTACTTCTACGTCAACACAAACCACAACAATCAAAAAGACCACGCTAGAGTTGACGACGTCAACCACTACTACGGCACCTCCAGTGCTTGTTGGTGAGTTTTGAGGCGGTAGATGAAGATATAATCTTGAAAATTTTTCTCAGATTGCTACGGCGCCGTGACGTGCGAAAATAACGGAGAATGTCAAGGACTCTATAATGCGAGTTACTGCGGTTGTGCAGAAGGTTACACCGGCGCCACATGCCAGCAGGAAAGTAAGCTTTTTTCTTTCATTTCGAGTGAAAGTTGTTCTTCACTGAAATTTGCAGTGAAACTTGCATGGTGTTTTACTCAATTTCAGTGTTAAATCCGTGCTCAAGCAGCCCGTGCTCCGGCATTAAAAACGTCCAATGCGTCCGTCAGAGCGATACGGCCTACATCTGTCAATGTGCGGCTGGTTATGCACAAACGGACTCGTGCCGTGCCAGCCCATCTTGCGCCGATTGCGATGTACGTCCGCGAAAATTCTTTTTGGGGCTGCACAAAATCTGATTTATGCAGTCAGATTATCACATGTGACTGAAGCGAATCATGAGCACAAGAAGTGTTTGTGTTTGATGATAGCAATAGAAAACCAGATGAAGCAGATAGAAAACCTTTATTTGCTTATAAATGTTTAGGGATTTGTGATTTTCCTTGAGAAATGCATAGATAATTTGTTTGCGATATGAGCTGAATCATTATATCGTGCGCAAATGCAAACGCGTTGAAAAAACAGCTCAAGTTTAGAATTAGTACGCAATGTCTCTGTGTAAGAGCAAAATTGGCATATGTAATGAAAAAAAGAATCGATGCCAAAACTGCTTTTCAGACGCCGTTGTGCCAATGGCCGCCAGTCGATCTGAAGAACAGTTACATCTACAATGAGACAGATCCTGGCACGGCGGTCGGACTGACCAGCAAGTATCGCGAGGCGGGTACAGTAGTTGTCCACAAGTGTAATGCAAACAACTCATTCCCTGATGGTTCAACAACACCAAGAGTTTATACCTGCACTAATGATCACTCGTGGATTAATGTCAACGGGCCGTGCAACGGTCAGAATTTATGCACATATTCGATTGTTAATTATTTTCTCAGTATTGACCTTACGATATTTTGATGCAGACGTAATCCAATGCAATTTAAAATATCTTTTTGAAAAAATATCGATATCTGCTTGTTTTTTTAGAACCGGAATGTCCGAAAAACAACCAACTGGTCTGCAGCGGCGATTCTTGCGTTTGTATTTTCTTACCATCCGAACCTTCCGCTTGGGACCAGCTGCGCACGTTGTGCGCCGGCCAAGGCAACATGCTACCTGTTCTCAACAATCAATTCAAATGGAGCGAGTTCCAGAAGGTTAAAAATGCTTTCTGTCTTATGCTTTACTCTAAGCGAGAGTGCACTATATGATCACATCAAAGTAGCAATGCTAACAATTTTAAAAGCGATTTTGAGGCATTTCTTCTTTGGACTGAGTAGCAATGATTGATAGAAATCGGGTTAAAATTATCGCCCACCCACGAGTACTGCTTTCATGAATTGACGGTATCTCACTGCAGAGACCTATGTCAAATTTTGCCGAAAAAAACAATAATCATGGGCACAAGCTACAAGCTGTGCCTGTATGAATCTAGTTAATATACTCATCAATTTAGGTTCGTTCTCCCAAGCCAGCCTTGGAGAACGTTTGGATTGGACTGCACATCATAGGCACCATCGCAGGCGGCGGTGGCAATGCTTACGAATGGGCTGATAATTCCACTTTCAAAATTGGCGATTTTGCTCCTTGGGCTCCTGGCCAGCCCAATACGAAATCAGAAACAGCATACTGCGTTGTCAGTAGAGTTGCGGACAATTATCTCTGGTCTCTGCACGACTGCTCAGACTATTTGTAAGCTAATCACTAACTTGTTCGGACCTATAACCAGTGCTGTAGCTAAATTTTAAAATTTTGATTTTAATTAAAACTGAACTATGAAAATTAGTCTTAATGAGAACTTAGCTAGGAAGATTGCAATTTTAGTGCAATTATTGTTTAACGCGCTTGACGTTTACTAATTGATCTGTCTCGAATTGTAAGCTGAGACTTCGGCGCAGTGGTCTCGAGTTCTATTGAGAGGCGCGTGGGTAAGTCTCAGTATGGTTAGCGAACTTATGCAAAATTGTTCCCGCATTAGAAATAAACGGCTTTAATGCTGAGATTGGAATCATATGCAGTCAATCTCAAAGTTAGCACTCAGTTTATAACCAGCTAAATTTCTTTATAAATTTTGCCATTTCGCGCCTGTGTTGCAGCAGAGAGAGGACATATTTGCTTTGACTCTGAAAATTTTCAGGATATATGGTATTTGTTTTGTTCCGCCTCCACCCCCACCGACCTGTGACCCACCGACGGTCGACATGTCCCATAGTACAACCGAATCGAATGTTTCATCGGTGACTGGCAGCGTCATTTGGGGCACTACAACAGTACACAACTGTATGGACGGATACGCTTTTGACAACTACCAAACAAAGCGAACCTACCAATGTTGGAAGAACAGTACTTGGCTGTATACTGGAGGACCTTGCATTAGTGAGCAATTTTCATACAGTCAAAACCGGATATGTGCACATCTACCCGGCACGGAAAATTTGTGCACTTATCCGGTCATGATTCAATACAAAAGTTGCACACGGGGCTTGCAAAAAATGTGCACTTATCCGGTTTTAGATCATGTACAAAACATAGTACAAAATTTCGGGGCATGGAAAATTTGTGCACTTATCCGGTGTGCACTTATCCGGTTTCGACTGTATAAGAATTACATTCGTTTACGACGGCAAAAGTTTAAAAGGCTTTGTAATTTCCACCGGTTAATATCCGTTGTACCCAGCGGTTTACAACTTCACGCATTCGTTGAGAACAATGATATTTTCGTTAACTTTAATACCTTTTGGAACCTGTGGAGTTTTTTGCATTTCCATGTTCTGCAGAAAATTCTCAAGGGCCTTTTTAAAGCAGTTCTAATCGCAACTACTATAATTACGAATGAGGAAAGTACAGCGAAGAATTGGGTGTATATTATTTGCGAACAGTTTTCATCTATATATTAAGCCAGCACCGTCTGTGTGTCTGTGTGTCCGTGGACACCCCACGGTTCGGGTAGACCGGACCTTTTGCGATCCCCGGTCGGTTCATGGTCGGGTACCGTAAGGGTACCCCACCCCTCACCCCCCACTTTAGGCCGGGCCCATTATACGGTATTAACGCTACATACAAAAACGTGTCGAAATTCACATTCTCGCCCCTTTCCCCTCTATCCAAATACTTGCCAGCCCCAATCGTATCAGGGTTGCAAACTGTAATGGTACCCCATCCCACCCATCCCACTACAGGTCGGGTCCATCATCCGGTATTAACGATATACCCATAAAAATGTCGTCGCAGCGCCCTCTCGCGGTGAACATTGGAAACTACCGCGCGCATTTC
>NIUQ01002450.1:0-22891 GCA_002796945.1 Plectus sambesii
GGCGGTTTCGGCCGACAGCACTCCTGATTTAGAGAGTCCATCAACCCACGACAAGCCTGATTCGGTCGACACCAACGAGGCGTGTGCGAAGGATTTCGGCCGGTCCGATGTAGCGGATTCGGCGCGCGTCGACCCTCCAGTCTCGACCGTCACCGACCATTCTACATCGGAATACGTTAGCGAGCCCGATTCGACGAATGTAGACGAAGATGCCTGGAAATCAGATGCTGCCAACGCGCCCGACTCGACCGTCGTCGATAAGGAAAGCCTGGGCGAACGCGATTCGACTCTGGTTAATGAAGCGGATTCGACGGACGCCAACGGCCACGATTCGACTGTCGTCAGTAAGGCGATATCGGTGGACGCCAGCGAAGCCGATTCGACGGAGGCGCTGAAGGATAACAAGTCCGATGCAGCTGTAGACAACAAGGCGGTGGATGTCGACGCCAGCAAACCAGATGTAGATTCCCGTCTGCAGGAAGAACTAGCGTGATCTGATGATGCTACCCGTCAGCGTAAACTGTTCCAAATATGCGTGATTCGATTGATATGTTGTTATGTTTACTAGTTGAAGTGCAACTTGATGAAGTGTGAGTATTCTTGCAAGTCCTTACCACATATGCATTTAAAGATATGAACTCGCAAACTGAGCATGGGCGAATTACTCGAATTTCTAAATGTTCAGTTGAAATAGAATTAAGTGCAGTTCTCGGTAACGAGCCAAGAGAGGTGCTACTAAACCGAGTTGGCGCATTTACTGCGAAATATAAGAAAATATCGGCAGGCAAGGGAAATGTTGCGACCCACCTACTGCAGTCTACGGCGGATCGCGCCGCTACCAACGTAACTTTCTAACTGCTAGGCCGGAGACAGATTCTCTCAGAAATGCAATATCGTTCGAAAAAGTCCAATGATTCGAATTTTTCCACTACGGTGAATGAACTCATTACTGACGTTGAAAATCATGGCAGTGATCTGTGGTATCTTTAATGCGACATCAAAGGATCAAATGAGGTCTCACAGGTGTAATTTCACTTGTGTGCATCGGACCGCTGATCACGCCAATACGCGAACTCGCAACTATATGTGACCTTTTCTCTTTCTCAACTGGCGCGATGTAAAAGTTTACTTGATCGCGTAGCAATTGTTTAAAAAAGAATTGCAATCGCCGAACTAATCTGGGTCAAGACGTTCTGACCATTTGTTTACTTCAGTTAAGAAATTTGAATCTTTCTTTATCTGACTATTTGCCATGTGTATGAATCAAATAATGCTTCGACTTGTGATATTCAACGCTCTTCTTGTCATTCTGCAAATCGAATATATTCGAGCGTCCTTTTGTGGCAGCGGTGCAGTACCATTTCGTCTCGATGTGCTACCATCAGGCGCTGTTTCAATGGGTTGCGCCGTGCCGAGCTGCTTTGGAGGTACTGTTAGACTCAAAAATTATTTCTGCGCATTAATATTTTTTGATTTAGTTGCAAAAAGTACTTCATTTTACGCAATTATTTTACATTAATAGTTTGAAAACGTAAGTACGTGGCTAAATCTATGGCGCATTGGACTCGAGACATAATTGGACTTCATGTCCCCTCATGTACCTTTCCGCGGGAATGCTTTTCTGTGCAACGCGCGGGGTTCGCGACTCATTACAACATTAACTCAACTCAGTTATAATTAATACTCGGATTACAGCACCAAACTAAGCGAGGCTGAACTTAGTAACAGTGTCGTCACGATGTACGCTAAGCGCACCATATTTACGTTTTCTCCAGCACTGCAATTCCTTCACTAAAATTATTCAATATTCTGAATATTCATTCGAGCATTCCAGCTTTAAAATATGGTTCTTGTCAATAAGTAAATTATAACTTATACTGTCCACCTCTAACCGTTGGAACACTTTCGAAACTTGTTGACAGCTGCGCACGCTATAATATCAAATAACATTATGATAACTTACCGTTAAGCAGCCTTATCGTGCGCACTTAATAACAATTGACGATACATCCCACAGAACTAGGGTGACTGAATGCACCCTTAAAAATTCTGCAATATTTTATTTTTGGACATTGTAAATTCGTTGATTTAGGCGAAGAAGGAGGCGTGGGCGCACATCAACATGAAGACAGCAAGTTCAAGCCAAGCGATGAGACAGCGAATCGGAAGGATGGATTCATTAGAGACGGCGATTCACAGCGACCTCGATTTCGACAGAAGACAGCTCCCAGACAAAAAGCGGTATGTCGGTGCTTTTGCTTATTTCTTTAAAGATTCTGAAGTATTTTTTTCTAACATTTGTATAAGAAAAATGAAGAATGTACAATCAATATTTCACATTGTTTTCGATGCGTTAAAATATATTTATTCAACGCCGCTTCAAATTTACCCGATACATTCATTTTGGTTATCTCCATGACGTTACAATTTTAAAACTGTGCACATTTATTTCTCTTTGGGAAGAGGTAAAATGGTCGCGGCACCACTGTCAGAGTCAGGTAGCATAGCCTAATATCCCTCTCTGTTCATTTCCGCGTTCCCTAGCTCAATCCAATAGCGAACATGTGAGATATATCTTGATTAATATATCTCTAAGTTCAGATTTGCGAAGATGTTGCGTCATCATCGGCGTGTGGCGGCCCTAACCAGTGGGTTGGCGGCATCGGCGAGAACAAGGCTGGCGACAGGTTTGTTGTTCTCTTTTTCGGCGTGAAAACATGTAGTTCGGACGTAGTTGTTTGAAAATCTGAGACCGTAATGCACAGGAAATACGATCTTGAAATATCTCACTCTAAACAGTTTAATCATAAATAGCGTGATCGTTCGATTCAGCTTCTTAGAAAACTATATATTTAAATATATTATTTCCCCTCACCAGTCATCGCAAACCTGCCTGTTTTTCATGGCTTAAACTTAGGCTTACGTGTTCAAGCCATACGCAAGCAAAAATCCCAAAGTCCTTAGGCTATGCCTTGAAAAATATAGTTAAATTTACGATATTTCGGCCGAATTTCCACGAGAGAGTAGAGTATGTATGGTAACGTATGAAAAGAAGAAAATTGTAGACCGTTGAAACTTCAATGCTGCACTTATTCTGGACTGGCTCAGTCGACTGTCCTCGGCAGCAGTGTGATTGGCGAAAACGAAGCGCTCGTCGGTGGCGAAGTCCTGACCAACAACCGCCAAACAGCATTCGACGTTATCTCTAACGTCCAAAAAGTGATAAGCCCCAGTCAAAAGTAATCTCCCAGTTTCGGTTTGTTCAAATTCGTATAAGTAACGTTGAAACAAATATACAAGGGACTTTACATATGTTTCATCATATACTATGAATGGTGTTTGTCTTATAGTCAGGAAATACGCGCAACGGCTTTCTTATGATTGCTCACTGCCAAATTTAGTTAACGTGAGCATATGTAACTCGCATTTATTCAAACTTTGCATCAGGAGGAGTCTTGTGCGTGGCAACGTGAAACAGAATAATTTTCTATAATGCTCTTCTCTTTAGAGTGCAATATCGAGTAACGGTTCGCAGAATGTCCTGCTTGCCTGATCCTGACGAAGAGTTCAATAAAGGTACGTTTGAATGGTGTGAAAATGTGAGTATTCGCCTGCTTATCACTTGACTAGTGAGAACATACTTATTTAATTAATTGCTGTAATATTACTTAAATATCTCATAGGCCAACGTTTAAGTTTTTGTAATGTGCATCGCCCCCACTACTTAGTGACGAATCAGTTACTGGGTTTTCTCGAAAATAAGCCCCCGCCGGGCGTATTTTCGAAAGCCTTCTCGAAAACACCCCCGGGCTTATTTTCCAGTCAAGAATTATTCCGATCGCGTCAAAAAACATACCACTTTTGCTGCTTTTTCTCGAAAATTCGCCCGGGGCTTATTTTCGAGAAAATCCGGTAAGTTTATACTGAATATAATTACGGTTTCAACCGGTTGAGAGACGAATGAGTACGCGCATACTAAATGCCATTGCCCTTGAATATCCTAGATTTAGTGCATAGTTGACAGAATATTCTGAATAATTATATGATCAACTGAAATTTTAGTCGATTCGGTTGTCGAGAAAGAGATTGATACTATCATCGCTGAGTCACCGGGAGTTCCACCAGCACCTCAGGGTCCGCCGCAAGCGCCGTTTTTCGCTCAGAACGGTTTTGGCAGCGCTCCAGGGGTGTTCGCACCGGCGCCGGTGTTCGCACCAGCAGTGGCAGCCGCTCCCGTTGCTGTTTACCCGGGAGCGGGTCCTATCGCCTGCTTCAGTGCCGATTCTCTACTAGTCACTAAGACGGGCCAAACGAAACGCATGGACGAGCTAAAAATTGGCGACGAAATCTTATCGACTACTTTCGGACCACAGGTCGGTGTAAATATAGTAACTTATAAATTTTGACATCGTTATTGATAAAAAGTAGTAACACGCGCCTGGCTTCGTTCGAAATTGTCAGAAACTGACTAAAAACTAGGCGACCACGTGCACATCTCACGAGGCACAGCAAAGCACGCTTATGAGGTGTCGTGTGAAAGCGTAAGATTGGGACTTCCATCGGCCTACTTTCCTCTTTTTCCGCTTTGATCACTCAAATTTGAACCAGTTCACATAAGTAACAGTGTTTCTGAAGAACACTGTTACCATTCAAGGTTTCCTCCAGGAGTAGCATCGCCAAACGTGCTTCCCTCAAAAAAATGCCCCCAGCGGTAGTCTAGTAGACAGAGTATCATAACTTAGCTCTTAAAAACAAGATGAGCCAGTAGTGTAAGTATTTATAGCGCTGTTTAAGCTTAGACATACTGCGCACGAAATACCGGATGACGTCACAAAAATGATGACACTTTGACTCCTTTCATCGAAGTTGATGCTTCTGATAATAATAGTGTAATCTGTTCAATATGATATATCTTTTTTAGGCAATTTTCGTCTCAGTTGAATCTTTTCTGCATCGCCTTCCTGACACTAAAACACAGTTTTTGCGCATTGAAACATCCGATGGCTCGGTCATCAAACTCACCAAGCAGCACATTATCTTTGTGATCAAAGAAAATGAAGGAGAATTTCTTGCGGCGCAATACATCAAACTNATAATAATAGTGTAATCTGTTCAATATGATATATCTTTTTTAGGCAATTTTCGTCTCAGTTGAATCTTTTCTGCATCGCCTTCCTGACACTAAAACACAGTTTTTGCGCATTGAAACATCCGATGGCTCGGTCATCAAACTCACCAAGCAGCACATTATCTTTGTGATCAAAGAAAATGAAGGAGAATTTCTTGCGGCGCAATACATCAAACTGGGCGATCAACTACTGCGAAGGGATAGAAAAGGTACAAATTGGTTGTTGTAAAAATTCTTGAGCGTTTTTGATTTTACGACAATTTTAATTGATACTGCCGAAGAAAAACCTTTTCATTTTGAAAATTGAAAACGAACATCTTGATACGTATGCGATTACTCAAAATTTCCTTCACTGTAGCTTTTTGAAAGCTGAGATATATCATTTCCACCGAAAGTTGTCTCATTAGTCCCAGTTTCAAAATCGAAGCAATCTCATTGCAGAATTTTCGCCGTTCTCGGTAACGAACTTGACGATGGTGGAAGAGATCGGTGCGTTTGCGCCTATGACGTCGAACGGCCTGCTCGTGGTCAACGGCATGGTGGCCTCGTGTCACAGCGTCAACAAGATGCTCTCCTTGCAACAGACTTTCTTCGGCTTGGTGCGCCAATTTGAATCGTTCTTCTCACGATGGCAGCAAATCTTCGATAGTGTTGTGGGCGATAACAATGGATTTATTGATATGCCTACTGGCACTTGGCAGTTGCTCAGCGTACTCGAGTACATTATCCCGATTTCTCCCTTCACGTCGTGAATATAAAAAGTATCGGCTCGATGATAGACACTTAGATAAATATGCACATTTATATACATTCGCGAAAAAAGTTTATAAACGCTGACCAAAGCGTGTTTAATAGATCATTTTTGTTTTTTGAATATCTTTACAATAGTTCAGCCAATCAAGCTAAGATTTTATACAAATGTACTAGTATTGTTAATATATAAGTGTGCAAAGTTTAAAAAAATTTCGTTCATTTTTTTGAGCACAACTATGACAAATTTCATATGCTTTAAATTTTTCTTGGCAGCCCAGAAAAAAGGACTCACGTTTGATGGCAAATAACCGTAGTGATACGTAACAAAATTTCAATGCGGATTTTTGCATCTTATAAAGCTCTTTTTAACTTAGATTTTCCTTTATTAGTCATAAAAATCCAATAACAATAACTCATTTTATGGACTTTGAACGAAAGGAAAGATTTCGCAAAAAAGGGCATTTTCACTGCTAATTAGCGTTTTTGTGAAATATCGCCTCTCGTCAAGCTAACCTTAATTAGGCGTTTCTTGGAGACAGGAATGAGGAACTAAAAGTTCCAAGCAGTGGTGCGGCGCAAAAGTCTGATAAGAGTCTGCTCCAGCGATCCACATCAAATGCATCACTATCATATGCTTCAGCGAGCGCTCGGAGCCTGTAGGCGTATATGCATGAACATTTCAGACAGCCTAATTCTTACAAAATCGCTTCCCCTCCCACTCAGTTTGACTGCATGTCAGAGCGAAGAGCGCACTCCCAACAGCGTTGATGACGGCCACATTTGATGCAATATCAGCCATAGACACGCGACATGCGGAGGCGTTCTTACGCCACACTTTGTTACAATAAGCGTTGTGAGCAAGATTGTGAGCGTTAGGAAAATTCTGGTATCAATATTTTCCCCATTTGTTCGGTACCCAGCGCGACGTATTGCATTTGAACGTAACATGACTAACGACGAACAGAGAGCTATCAGCATAATTTTCATCATACTCAAGTTTTATGAATACAGTAATATACAGCTTTCGACAAAGTGCGGCGTCGGCGCCCCAGGCATGTTTTCGAGGCGAATAACATCCGACACCGCAGATATTGCATCCTGGCTGTTTCTTTATTAATTTTTGGTATAATTTATCTCGCTGAAGTTCTGTGTGATTTACTGAATCAGGATATTCATTACGTACGTTAAAAATTCGAAACATATTTTACTGAAAGAATTTCAATTTCGAACTTTTATTCTATTCTATTATTCGCATCGTATGTCATTTGCCTTTTCATACGCAATGCTTCTTAAAAATAGCACCCCTATCAATTGAAGCTTGCCGCCGATTGCTTTCAATTGAGGATATCAATTGACCACTGATGCATATTGAAAAACAGATCAGATAATTACCTAGATGTTAGCAGTTACCAGTCAGAGCGCTATTCTCAGACTTGTTAGGGAGAGTCAAAAGAAAGGTAGATAATGAGCCGGTTTCACATCGCGTACTTTAGCTAAAGTCGTACTTAAGGTCTATCCTTCATCATTGCGTAAAGTCCGACTTTAGTTAAAGTACGCGATGTGAAACCGGCCCAATGACACAGTCAAATAACTGAGGTGGGCTTAATGCGCCGCTAGCAATAAAAGAAACTGACCAGTTAGCTTGCCGCTAGCACTGGAATGAGTGCAGAAGCTAAAGAACACTTCAAGTAAGCTTATCTTGTCCGTATCTTCTCAAACTTCCTCATCCCTTTGAATATTTTTACTATGAATTAACTACAATCTTGTAACAAAAATTTAGCGTCGCGCTTTATAATTCTAATCAATTTCAAAATCGTTTTTGTGTTTATACTAAGCGAACTCATTTTGCTGCTTACCCTAAGCAGAGGTAGACAGATAGAATTCACCATCTTTTTTATCTCTCGTCATCAACTTATAGCCGCCAAATTATGCTATCATATATCTACCATATGTGTACAAAGAAGCTTGCGAACAAGGAGCGCCTCTTAGAATTTCGCCTTACAATTTCGCATTTTGATTAAATTCGTCCCAATGTTTGTCTAAAATAACCCCCTCTAACCTCAAATACTACGTTAGATAGGATAACTGAATAGCAGAATAATTCAGCTAAAGGACAATCTGTAGGGTTAAGAAACAGTGACCTCAACTGCTTGAGAGCTTTAATGATGCATAAAAGTAGAATAAATATGCTGTTGCGCAGTTGGAGAGCAGACTGCTCAAAATTACTCTCCTTGAAGTGATGCTCATAATGAATTAACCGATCTGCTAGCTAGTCCGTCGAGCGAATTTTTGATACTTTCATTGTCTGAATTTCGTCAATTAGTCTATCGCGCGCGCAAGCTGTTTTATCGCTCAATCCTTTTCAAATTTGGGCATACCGTAGTTATTCTAATACTACGACATTTCGTACTGTTTTTCGATCCCTCTCTACCCTGTCGTACTATTGAAGACTGTCGTTTTATTAGAGACAGTCGTACTATATTTTGATTACTTCATCTCCGCAGGTCGATGGCTCAGTATCGCGATCCATTCGCATGTCTATCAGCCTTCACATATTCGATAGTAACCCTGCGCTTGCGTTTTTTATGTCTCGTTAGGCTCCCCCTTTGACAGGGGCTCTGCTTATCTACGATCAAAGAAGGCGGACAATCTCTTTCGCTCTTTTTGTACCCCTGAGCCCTCCTGGTTTGGCTGCCCTTGCTCCTGAATAGAATTGTCCATTCAACTATACAAATATCGATCACCTTCTTTATCGTCTAATCAATAATGAGTAGATTATCTGTTATGTACTACAGTCAAAACCGGATAAGTGGAAACCGCTTAAGTGAAAACTCCGCTTAAGTGGAAAAAATTTTCATGCCCCGAACATTTGCCCTATGTTTTGTACATGACCTAAAACCGGATAAGCGAAAAAAATTTCCTTGCCGGGTCGGTTTCCCCTTATCCCGTTTTGACTGTATTATCTATTAGTACTCTTATCTGTTATGAGAAAAGGACTGCACATGACACGCAAAGCGCGAGGCGAGAACATACAAGCAGTCTAGGCTACCGAATCCGTTTCCCTTGATAATGACATATCAGTAATCAAATAGTACGACATGTCGTACTATTGGAGACTGTCGTACTATTAGAGACTGTCGTTCTATTAGAATAAATACGGTAACATAAGTATGCACTCTTCTTTCTTACACATGTTTTAAGTTTGTGCACTTTCTTTCGCTAAAGTCAGGCACAAATATTCGGTAGGTTGTCGGAGCTATGTAGAGGTTGCGAGGGGCAGATTCGGTCGATTAGTCGCCGTTTCATTGGTTGGTTAATGAATTGTGAACCGCTCTAACTCCACAACTCTCTGATGAGGACAACAAGACACGGGGCAAAGTTTAATAAAGATAGTTATACCGAAAAAGTTTATCATGAGAAGGCAAGAGGCACGAAGACACTGCTGTAATCTCATTTTTAGTAGCACGAGCCATTGTGACAGAAACTGATTTACCGTTTTGGGTTAGTAATCGTGTTCACTGTTATACTGTAGGAGTATTAGAGCATCATAATTTGAAATCCCATTCTGGATATTCTCGTGGCGGAGATTTGAACAGGGCAGTCGAAGCGTGATCCATGACATCTGCGGTTGCTGTCGGCGACTTGTTAATGAGCGCCCCTAAAAGAAATCAATGACACCAATCCGCCGCAATCCCGTGGCTACGGTGCTTTCACTGCTGCGTTAAACAGCCAATGTCAAACAATCTTTAGTATAACAATAAAGCAACAGTTTCTGCCTAATTGATGGGAACTCGTGCAAAAACCAAGCCACTGTGACATTTTACTCTATCAGCGGTTGTAAACATAAACTTTATGTTCAAACTGATACAAGAAATCTCATGTCCCTAACTTAATTTTATTTCCCCGAGCTTTCGAGAATTCCCTGTTGTGACGTTCTCTCTTCGTTCACAAATATCTTTTATTCTCGTTGCTTATGGCGGGGACACGCTTATACTATTCGTAGTTAGGCGAACGGATCTAGTGGTTACAGCTAGCTCTCATTAGAGGGTTACAAGTAAGTGACGTTAAACGTGAGGGGGCTTCTTTTATACAGGAGCTCCTTAGCACACTGAGCTCCTTGAGGGTTTAAAGATAGCGGACTAAGAAAAGCACCACAGTCTGTGTGTTAAAGCCTTTGTGTTAAGCTGTTACATCGCGTAACATGTAAAAAACACCGCCGCGATCATGTGGTGCGAGGCAAGCTGTTTTCCCGTTACCGCGTTTTCACATAGTGATTTATACGCGGCTTGGCGGCGGGAAAAAAGCGTTAAAGCGTTCGCGCGAACATTTATCACTAGCTATGTTAATCGCCTTCGCGACATTCCCCAAACATTTTTATCTTAAGAAATAATCAGTGCCTTACAGCTTCCTCTCGTTGAGTGCCGATCTTTCACAGCTTTTGTTTAAAGCGTCCCACATGCATGTCTGCTAAGAAAAAGTTATCTGCTTTCAGATATATACCTAATCAGAAAAGTTTTGAAGCATTCGGAAGAGAAGAATTTGGCGTGGGACGAACATAGATACCCCAGGGGCCTATTTCATAAAACTTTTGCAATTGCAGAATTGCAGAATTGCGCCGCAATTTGCGTCGTCATCACGCAATTCCGCAACTTTCTGTTTCATAAAACTGTTGCATTGCAGAATTGCCGATTTGCGTTTGCAACAGTTGCAGTCGCAGAATTGCAAAATTGCGGGACCGCAATTTCAAAAAAGTGGCACTATTCCGCAATTCGGCAACAGTTGCGAAGAAATTCTCGCATCACAAATCTTGGTGCGAAAAAAAGTTGCAATTCTGCAATTCTCTCGAAAAGACAAAATTAATGTAAAATTAATGAAGAATAAAGCAGAGTACTAAGGCTAGCATAGAAAGAGAGCATAACGATGAATGAAATTATGTGAATTTTGTGAATTTTTTCTTAATTGTAACGATTTAATGGCATATCGTGACAGTGGTTAGTCCGAATCTTGAATTCAAAAGAATACCGCCATCCAAATAAAATTACGGTTTCATGATGTCCGGCTTGAGAACCACGCTTCATATTTAAATGCGCTTTTAAGATTGTTGCGAAATTGCTGGATTGAGGAATTGCAGTGGCAGAGTTGCGAAAAGCTTTATGAAACAGAAAATTGCAGAATTCCTTTTGCAACTGTTGCAGTTGCGGAATTGCAGTTGCAATTGCAATAGTTTTATGAAATAGGCCCCAGAATGTACAAGCAATACAAGCAAGAGAATATCGGTATGTTCCGAAAAAAAAGCGCGAAATCAAAGAGCGACTCAGTTCATCACAAACAAGCCAATCGAACGCCATCTATCAGCAAAAAAACGATTCGAGTTTATTTCAAAAAACTAACTGAAGAATATGGCATGATATCTAAAAATTCATCGCGATCAGATACTATCAAATGGATCATGAAAATTTTGTTCTGGGCAGTTATTTACATAGCCGGTGGCTATATAACAATTAACTCTTCAATCGAAGTCATTCAAAAGTATCAAGAAAATCCAATTGAGACGAATATGAAAGCTATGCTAAACCAAGACTTTACATATGTAAGTGAAAAGTTTGCTCCCTCTTATTCTGTGCATAACTCTTATGGGCGGGTAGGAAATACTAAATGAGCCGATCTGGGATGAATATCTTCGTGCTAACTGGAATCGTACTCTTCCTAGTGAGAATCGCGGTAGGATGTGGGAAAAGGTGTGTTTGACTAAGCATCCTCTCATATATTCGCCTTGTATCTCCTGAGCTCTGACTGATGCCCACATCTGAGGAAAAATGCAGCTGACCTGTGGGCGCCGAACGATAAAGAAAGCCAAATAGGTTGGATTTATTCGTACTACCGAGTTATACAGATTGAAGGATTGTGTCATATTTGATTGCTAATTTTCCCTTCCTCGTGGGTTTAGTTGTAAGAGCTGCATCGCTAAGAAGGAGTTACCTCTGAGTGCCTAATGGACCTCTTTAAATATTTTATTAGAATTGATCAAAGAGAGAGTGTACAGAATGTAACGGAATACTAATGTAACTTCAAATTAACCTTTGCATAGTCCCGCAGTTTTCTCTCCTTTGTACCAAAACCTACAACTAATACATCGTATGTTTGGACTTGACATACAGTTCGTAGAGAATGAGACTAATACGATATCCGCGTGAATGCAAAACTTGACTAATTTGATTTTTCATTCGCATGGAAACCGTAATGTCTTGATTCGAAGGGGTCAATTACACAAAGCTGTTGTGATCACAACAATTTTCACAAAAATAGTTCTGTAAAATTTGCCCCAGGATATTAAGCAGCTGGTTTTCATTCATTCACCTCGGCTGTCTACATACGATATTCACGGGCTTGATCTTCATATTGAGAAGAGATAGCCTTTCTTGCATTAGGATTCCGCGTCGTGGTAAAGTCTAACAGAACTTTATAATGATCGTGCCAAACGCTGGCTCACGAAGTTGCAATCATGAAGAAGTTTTCAGATACCAAATGTGACGGTTTGTATTAACAAAATTGATTTGATGCGGTTATTCAATGTCAACCAACAGAACTTGAACTTTTCGGCTGCATGGACAAAATTTCTTAACTTAAGTATAGGGAAAGATGGTTCGTTTGAAGTAAATGCAAGCCATACGTTCGACAGCGAAATTTATGTTTCTTTATTTAAATATCTTGCTGTACTCTATGAAGCAGAAAATTTGGAGCTTGATGACATCGCGCAAATCAGAAATTTTACTTTGGATGAAAATGATGAATGGACGGCGCTGCGAAATATTCTCGAACCCAAAATTATCGAGTTTAATATCACACTCGAACAACTTAAAAGTATTATTGGTGGTAGACTTTGTAGTTCACCCTATTACTTTGAAAATGTTTTTAGTCTGTTAATTGGAAAGGATGTGTATGAGCGTGTTCCGCGTTGTATCTCTTACGAATCAATTTCATTTATTGGAGCAGACCGCATATGTTATTATTCCAATGGATATAAAATTTTCTCAGTCAATGGAAATCCAGACACCGCTAGTTTCATGGTGGCCTTGAGTGACAATCTTCCATGGGAACAAAACAAAAAGCGATGGAGTGAGACAGCAACAATAGATTTTACAGGAAGAAGCACCCCACCGTTCGTCACCTCGAAAACTCGTGATGGTTTTTACGTTTTTTACGGCAATAATAATAACCCACTGCTTAATATAAGGTCGTCCCGAAAGTTCATGTGCAGGAAGTGGATCACAAACACTATTTGTCCAATCCTGTCATTTCATGTTCAGACTAACAGTTGAACCTTTGAGAAAAGAAATTCAAACCAAATAACTGTAATATGATTTTTTGCAAAAATTTAGCAAATATCTTTCAAACGCAGTTAAAATCTAGTTTTGCGGTTGATAAAAAAGATTATTCAAAATTCTTCAGAGGTTATAACGGAGGTCTAAAAGATGTTTTTCTCGGCGGGAATTTTAATTTAGTTAGCTTACAGGAGTTCAGACAAACCTGCATCACAAAGTAGGAATGTTTATCGCTTTGCAGTCCGCGAACGAATCTTAATGTAATGTGGTATCTAGGTATTCTTACGACTTCCTCCTAACCTCAGTTTAGGTTATTTCACATTTTCTTATTGATGAGCAGAATGACAGCAGCTTTCGTCGGACAATTCGCCTTAAATGCCATTTTATTTTTTCAAACGGAAACACTATTCACTGATCCGAAAGTTAACATTTTTAATCTGCAGATGTTGGGATTTCGTTTCAAAAAGATGAAATTCGGTTATGGCTTTGTAAAGGTTTATTCAAGCAAAGATAAGGTCTCTTTTTCAAGTGTGTTATTTTACCCTGAAGGATCGCAGGCGTAGACACATCTTTGCAACGTCATGATCCAAAGCAATAATTCGTTTCCCAAACAAAACCTTAATGTACGTAGATTATGTTTGCAAAATTTCAGCTCAGTTGAATCAAACTGGATGAAGTTATTAAAAAAACTAATCGCATCATTAATTTATAGTTATGTATGTGCAAAAATCTCTTGCGCGCGCCTTTTGTCCTATGATTGCGAAAATGTGTCCTGTATGAAGAATGTGAGCTGAAATGTCCATTGAGCTGGAAGGTCCACGGCTGGTCAATTAACTCATCAAAAAATTAATTGCGCCGCGTCGTAACAATAGAGCGCCGAAATGTCCACAGATTGGCGGCAGGTGAGCTGGAATGTCCATGAGGGGTCGAGGTCACCACTTAATTTGTGTAATCTTTCATCAGATATCCGCTAAATTTAAAAGATGTTTGAATTGCTAGCTAAGGCTCGAAGATTTAACAGCAAAGAAGTAATCATAGTTTAATTGAGTTGGGCATCCGTTAATAAACCAATCACATGAATCTTCAAATAACACGCAGTGAGTAATTAAAAATAGAGGTAAAAGCAGTAAAGTGTAGTCAAAGAGAGTAGTGTTATTTTTCGTTTAAGTTAAAAGTTAATATCAAGAAAAAATTCCGAACTGTTGAGAGAAGAAAGAATTGGCGATAACTCAATCAATATCATTAAGAATGTTCTAATAGTACAATGCGGCCCACTGTACAAACTCTATCCCTCAAAATATTATCCTCTGAATGTAATACAAAGCTTAGATCTTCTTCCAACGTTATAGATAGTGATTTTTCGAGCGTGTGGCATGCCTCAAATTTGCACAGTCCGTTGAACGCCATGTGTAAAACTGAGCGTATTGCATGCGTTACGTTAATGTAGGTCATCCTTAGTTGATAACACTGAGCGTACGACGCGCCGCGCATTACAAATATCCTCTGCGCGCCAAAATAGAGTGCAATGAACGTTGCAGTGAAAAGTATGTGGCCATCTCCAGCAAACCATAGAAGTAGCTAGCGTTCTTTAAACTGGCTCTGTGGACCTTTCAGCGCACCCGGCGCCGATCTGTGGACATTTCGGCGCTCTATTGTTCATGGCGCGGCGTAATTAGCTCCGCCCAGCGGCGCTTGCTNGCTCTGTGGACCTTTCAGCGCACCCGGCGCCGATCTGTGGACATTTCGGCGCTCTATTGTTCATGGCGCGGCGTAATCAGCTCCGCCCAGCGGCGCGGTCTCTCTTTAATTAGCCTGACGTGACCTTGTGGACATTTCGGCTCAATGGACATTCCAGCCTCCTACCCTGTATGAAAGCAGATGTTCGTAGGCCCTAAAGATGATCGATCCGTGCTAATCTGAGACGCTGCTGATTCGCATGGACACATTAATTTTTACGTACGTCACTCATTCTCAGAGAAATTCGCTTCAAAACTCGCACTTTTGACGTTTTCTCGTGGCGTTTTTATCATTTTGAGAGTTGAAAGGTCAAAATATATCGAAACGTCTAATTTTATGATTGTTTATCGTTCTTATTTGTGCAAATTTAATTTTGAGGACAATTTGCTATAAAAACTCGTTACGCATTGTGTATTATTGTTTGTATGCTATTATACTACCGTTTGGCAATGGGATTGCATCATAGGACAGTAGTTTCGTAAGTGAGTTGTTAGCTTTTAATTATCACCGCTCGAGCTAGTATCCAAAGCAGAATTCAAGGCTTTCTCTTTCGGTTACATTGTTATTCCATCACACACAGATACAGTGGAAACCAGGATAAGTGTACATGTTTTGCAAGCCCCATGACAATTTTTGTATTCAATCATGTCCGGATTAGTACACAACTTTTCTTACCTGGTCGATGGGAACTTTTAAAGCGGCTTCTACTATACTTTTTATGTTATCTTAAATTTTGCCAAAGTCGCAGACATTTTAAGAAAGATAAACATACAGGAATTGTCAGCTTAGTGCTTAACTGAGCGAAAAATTGCGTGCACTCCTTCTTCATGATGAAGGCTTCTTTTCGTAAGCATTAATCAATGACAAATCGCCGCCAACCGATGTCTAATCGCCACCAATCGAAACCTCCTTTTTTACATAAAGCTCTTGATTTAAAATCTAGTGTAATATGACGAAAAAAGTATCCATTTTAAAGATTAAAGAAAGAAAATCTAATTTAGAGGTAGGGCTTTCTTTTAAAAACCGCTTCTAAAATGATGTCGCAATGGCGAGCACGATCGATCGAACCCTGAAAGTGAATATTTGGATACCCTGTAAAACCAGCTTTTCAGGCAGAATCGTGTGACATAAGCTCCTGTCAATTTGCTCAGCAATAGGAAGATGTGAAATAACCTCAGCTGAGGTTAGTGAGGAAGTCGTAAGAATACCTTGATACCACATTACATTAAGATTCGTTCGCGGACTGCAAAGCTATAAACATTCCTACTTTGTGATGCAGTTTTTTTCTTAACACCCTTGATTTTTCAATAATGGTCATCCGGGCTCTGTGCTCTTCTGAAAAAACTTGAAAAATGATGGCTATGTCAGAGTGTTATAATGATTTATAATTCTGAAAAACAGAAAAAGGTGTAGAGAACGGAAGTGAGATTCAAATCTTTTGAGGAGCCGAAATCCGCGATCCGTTCATCTATGTAAGTGTTCAATGCTTCAATGAGAAGTGGGGAAAGTCCACATGACCGTGCTTGAACTTTTGTGACAACCTAATGTTAGAAAGAAAGCCCTTTACCGCAAGTTGCCTACTGTCAAAGGAAAAACTGTCTGCTCGCCAGACGTCAGCCAAGAAGAGTGCGAGAACAACTGTCGCCGAGACTGGATCAGAACAAACTGCAACTGCACACCAGTCACCTTGAACTTAACGCGTATGTGTTAAATTTTTCAATTAAAACCAACTAAAAAGAAGATCCTAGGCTTTAGTTTGAGTTTAATAAGAAAGCGATAATCTTGAACCTTGAATTATGTCACAATTTTCATAGTACGTGCCGCGCTGCTTCTAATCGGAAGAGCGTGGTACATCTTTATCGTTGCAAAAACATTTAATGGTCCCGGTATGATCTTTAGGACTTCGGGTTTGAATCCGATGAAGCAATCATTATTTTCAGTCAATTCGTCTCTCTTCCCATTCAGTGATTATACGGACCTTTTTCAGCCAGAAACTTAAATCAAAAATCTTTTGACAATAAGTATTGAATCTTTAAAATCTTATTGAACTTGAACGCAAGGAAAAGTACTAAGGTTTTCCCATTTTCTCGGAAAATGAGTGCATTTGCGAAAAGTAAGTGAAACGCCTTTACAATGAAGCTGTGCAATTTCCTTAATTTTAATAAGGAAGAGCTGCGCTCGTAAAACTCTCTCCTGAATTTTTCCTTATTAAGTGTAATTCAATTCACCTTTTCAGTTAATGTTTATCGAACTAATTCTTGAGGGATAGTTGCGGTTGTAAATAGGTAATGGGCTCTGAGAGAATAGCTTTCGCCCAGAAAACAAACTAGGTGTCTACTTCATAACGCTATACAATCGGAGAGTTACAGATTTCAAAGTTTTATGCAACAGAGCTTAGGATGACGCAATCACGATTTAACGTCCACAAGAACTCGAATGACAAATGATGCTACTTTATCGTAGCCGATCGTTTCCAGCAGGACCGTACGCGATCGATATCCCTCAAAGGCGTTCACAGCTACCATCAATCGCGTCAGTGCAAATGTAGCTTTATCTTATCCACATGACTACTTGAGCTCAGTTCGATCAGACAGACGCATCTTTATTAGTTTGGGTCAAGAAAGATGACCATGATTTGATTATGCTCGCAACGCAGTGCCGCGGTAACAGATTGCGGTTGATGGATCAGTCGTAATAAATGGCAAATATTACGTAGCAACCTACAAAATTATTCACAAAGTGGTGCATACCATTCGAGGAGATTCATATCTGTACTTATTGGTGCATCAGCTCGACTCACCTCTGATCCCTTGTCCACATTGCTGACTAGAACAAGGCTGTAATTATAATTTTGAATTTCATTTCAGTTGAAACCCCGCGCTCCCTTTACAACAACTGCAATGTTCGAAAGT
This sequence comes from Plectus sambesii, assembly GCA_002796945.1. Taxonomy (NCBI): domain Eukaryota; kingdom Metazoa; phylum Nematoda; class Chromadorea; order Plectida; family Plectidae; genus Plectus; species Plectus sambesii. The sequence goes on from NIUQ01002450.1 coordinate 17,853, forward strand.
ACGAGAACTGCTCCAAACTATATACTCAAAACATCAAAACTGATTCATGCCTGACTAGATGTGTTCCTCTATGCGAAGAGTGGCTTTACGAGTTTCAACTTAGAGAAAATATAGTGGATTTCAAATATGGCATGCTCTTGCTTTCTGTAATAATCGAGAATTATGACTATGTATTGATTGAAGAAACGTTAACTTATAACAGTTTCGAACAGTTTATTGGAGAGTTTGGTGGAGCGCTTGGTCTTTGGCTTGGACTTGATTTTATCATTCTCATTGAGTTGGTCTTAAATCCGCTTTTAGTCTTAATGCGAAAGCTTTGGTTGCCAAACAGAAGTGAAACTGATGGCAATGCAGAAAATGTCGTTCCTTTCGATGCTCATGAAAGCTTCATCCATGAAATTTTTAAAAAAATTTATTCTCATTCATCAAGCAACACTCCTGCAATGGCTGCAATCTGGTTGTTTGAGCAACTATTCTGGTTGATCATTTACTCTGTGGGAACGATTTTTACAGTTGTTTGGAGTATAAATCTTTGCGAAAAATATATTTCAAACGAACTCGTTTACTTTCCCAAACTGATCTTTAATCGTACAATCCCTCTACCGTCTGCAAGTTTACGCATAAATGTGTCACCTCCCACCTTGTATAATGAATTTTGTTTTACTAACTATACCAGTCACTCCAACGCTATAGAGAACTATTTCAGTCAAAATAATATTGAAAAATCAACTTTTCTGAAACACGAAAATAACGAAACTTGGCCTCCGTCGCTGACCCTCATTGCATATATATATTTGAGTATTATTTCCACAGCTGAATCAAGTAATCGTAATAATTTTTGCATAGCTGACGATTATAACATTTATTATCAGAAATACGAATCTCAACTCTCGTGGATAGAAATGGAAGGTGAGTCATTATGCTTTTACTACTTCAGCTGTAAATTTGGTTTTAAAATGTTGTCGCTAACATATATTTTCTAATCTGAATATTTATTTAGATACGGACAATGTAGTCTCTTCCTTAAAGTAGATAACCTATGGGGTTTTCGCCCATATTAAGAAAAATATGAGAATTGGGGCATGTTTCATGAAACTGTTGAGAACTGAGTGGTGATAATGCAAAAGTGAGACTGAATTACGCAATTATCAATCTTCAAAAACTTTTGAAATAGACTCCTGCGATTCCAAATTTATGTGAAGTGCAGTACACTGCTAAAGCGTTAACCATCACATTGTGAAAAATAATCTAAGGAAAATTAAAAGTATTAGAATAATAACTGATATTATTCCAGGGAGAAGGCAAAATCAATTTTTGAAGCTCAGTAGGAAGCTAAATATTAGGAATGAAGGTTCTGATGAAAGATTGTAAATCAATGATACAAGTATTTGGATTCGCCAGGCTGTCCTATAAAAATTTGCACTTTTGAATTTCAATAACCTTGCATAAACCGAACGAATTAATGTTAATTTCGGTTTTTTTACAATCCCCGCGCAGGTAGAATTCTTTCAGCAAAAAATTTGCGACTCAAAATTTAGATGGTACCCACTTATTTTAGGGCCACCCCTTGAGCAAAAATATCTTAAAAATGACTTTTGGGACCACTTTCAACTCTGAATGACATAACAGCAATAATTTCTTTAAATCATTCTTTAAAACAAGGGGGTATCACTCTATTTTGAGTCACAAATATATTTTTTAGCCAAAATAATTCATCCAGCGCTGAGATTGTAAGAAACCAAAATTTACATGAATCCTTTCATTTTACGCAAAGTTATTCAAATTGAAAAATTGCAAAATTGTATGAGACAACCTGTATATTTCTTGAGACACCGCACGTTCGCGAAATGAATTGGCAGTATAATACGTACATGTAGCTCTTAACTTACGGTTAACACATGATATATAAATTTTGCAGTGGGGAAGAAATTTTATTTCGGGAATGAAACCGAGGAAACTCCGCAGGGAAGGTAAATTCCCCGTTCCCCGTACAGCCTTCGAAGAGATATTTCTTTATAAGAACAGAATTTATATGAATTACGAATTTTGTTACTTAATATGACATGAAGTAGTTTTAGATAACTCAATTGCGGTACGGCGCGATATTGAAAAGGCGCTAAATAATATACTGCTGCCGAAAATTTCGGAATGGAATGTTACGACACATGAATTGCGTCAAAAAGTGGGCCACGAACTTGCTCAGATGCTAATGCTCAAAATTGTGTACAAATATTCAGACAATAGCCGAGAACAATTTTACGAACCAAACACATTAGCAATAAGTTATTATTATTTGATTTTCGAATTACCTTTCAACAAAATAAGCCTCGGAGGAGATGATGCATTTTTGGAAATTTCATTGAATACTTCACTTCACCCATATTTAATAAACATAATGGGTTCGGAACGACCTTTCAGCGTCGATTTTACAGATACGTTTCTCATACCTAAGGAACCCGTATATAATACTCGATTGAGCACAGGCATTCAAAAATCATCATTTTATTTTGGACTTGGCGAAGCATTAAATATTACTTTTGCCATTGACAACATTTATAAAAGTGTGCCAATTGTAAATGGAACCGAAAAATGTTCGCCAGCGGCTACGCTATCGCAATGTCAGATGCAGTGTCGTCAGCGTTTAATTGAAAAAATCTGCAACTGTACATGGACCTATTGGGCGTCATTAATGCCTGCTTATGATCTAGAAGAATGCACTGTTCAGCATTATGAGCATTGTCTTTATTACAACAGTTCACAGAAAGTTTACGTCATCACAGAATTTTTCCCATGAATTAAGATTGAATTGAAAGTCGACCGTTTTTCTTAAATCCTTCCTCATTTTATTCCCTCTATGCAATGATCGCCAGGAATTTCTCATACACTTTTATTTTTCTTTCATTCATCTACAGCATAACTAATAACGCAAAAAAACTTTTGGTTGGAAGCTCAAAAAACATTTCGAAAAAAAATTTTATAAAAATTTATGTTCCAAATCGAATTTCATCAGAAGTAGATAATGAGCTCGTTTCACATCGCGCACTCTAGATAAAGCTTTACCTAAGGAATGTGAATTGTGTTCAGTAAAATTTAACAGCGCGGTACGGAACCTACTCAGTTATCCCTGGGAATAAAAATCTCCGCGATTCCAGCAAACTGCATCATTTGCGACTTCTGACTAAGCCATAGATACACTCTTATAGGATGCTGCATGTGATTTCACCGCTTACACTCAAGTCCCGTTTACGTATTACACGATATTGACAGTAGAGGTGGATGAGGATGTGAAAGGGGCTGATAATTATCAGAAGCCTAGTTTATGTACTCCACTAGGTGCTGACTCAATCAAATACTGTGCACAAAATAGTGCTGAAATGTTAATTTCCCTTTTTCACCCTTGTTTGGGGAAATTTGTCTCTTGCACAGATTACTAATCAAAGTAAATTTGTGTATAAGAGTTTATAACAGTATCAGAAAACTTAACATTCGTGCTTTAATTATCTTGAAAGAAATCAACTTTGAGCTTTATTTTTAGCATTTTAGAACCATTTTACACATTTGCGTTTATTCGCATAACTCTGATAAATGTTCTCACTGATATTTAATTTCATCACATTAATCAGTAACAACCAAAATTTTAAAAATAATTGCCGTTAATAAAAGTCAATGTTATACAATCATGTAATACTTTAGTAGTCACCGCTAATAGTTCGGTGTTGCATCAGCGTCCATTTGTGCAACTTGAGGCGTGGACAATATAAGGTTAGTATAGTCCTCCATAGAGCAACTGACTGCAGAGTCACTCGGCGGTATTTTGGGGTTGCGCAACTGACAAGAAATGCGCGAAATCGAAAAATTGTGAGGAAACCAGCTCAGATGCATGATGAGCTCAAAATCACTTTTGAGGGTTCTGCATCATTCCAGAAAGCTGCTTACAATTAAGTAAAGTATTTAATAATTCACAGTTATTACACAAAATTTTGTAATTATTAATTATACTATATAATATTTATAATCTGCTGGGTCGCTTGTTAGCCGGTCGCCCACCGTGACTTAGACTTTGAGAACACATCGTATAATCAGTAGTATGATAATATCAGATGGATGCTTGGCAATAGTTAAACTGATGACGTAAACTTTTGCTATATTATTAAAGAAATGACGATGAATGTCAAACAGCATGTTTACCACCGTGCACAATTTTAAATTTAATGCACGATGAATCAACATATGCTTACTCACCACTTTTCGACGATGATTTCGAGCAATCACCTTTTGATAAAACTATTGTGAGATTCTATGAAAAACGACTTTCATTTCTACAAATTGAAGAGGAACCTCTTTACACACAGGGCAAGTTCCTGGCAGATTTGGGAGGAATGCTTGGCGTTCTTTTAGGCCTGAGCGTATTTTCCTTGATTCAAATCTTATCTATACTTGTTGATTATTTATATCAATGGCTTTTGAGAAACAAGAACATCGAGCCGTCAAATTTGTTTAATCGAATGAAAAGCTCAAAAGTTGTAAGAATAGTAGCGAAAGTCCTTAATCAGTTGATGGAAACAGACTTAATTGAAGAAGGAAGAAAATACAGTATTTATTCTTTGGTGAAACATATTTTGCTGATGATATGCTATGCATTTGGCATTTATGGAACGATCTTTATGGTTAATGATCTTTTTACTACATATAAACACGGTAATACTATAACGTCTGCTGATCTTATTAATGGTAGTATAAAATTCCCACCATCGACTATTTGCCTGCCACTGGTTTCATCTGAACTAAATTCTGAGAGCCTCCTAACTGGATATCAAGGAAATGATTTCGGAAGAATAGCGGATTTCCTGAAAGATAAGGAGACATTTTTAAATGAAGACTGGCTCCCGTTTTACCTTCAGTTAACATTTCAGCATCTCGTAAGATATTATATGGTAGAGAGATTTGAATATCAGCCAGAAGGAATTTGCAAAAGCAGGAAAACATTGAAATCTACTGAAACGTGTAATTCTGTTTTTGACAGTGTTTGGGAATCTGCA